>VNWX01001913.1:0-13548 GCA_009869905.1 Ceratophysella communis | reverse complement strand
TTAAGTCATAGTTCATATTACATACTAATCATAGTCTCAGAGCGCTCAAGAATTTTTCATGCACTGGACGTCAGTCAAGACATTAGGCGTGACTCTAAGCTTTTATGACAAGACCAGGACAGTTGAAGCTAATGATAAATTACGAATATCAAGAAACAAGCTGTTTTTTGCATGGACGGACATGAACTTACCTAATAGAAGAACGGCTGACAAGACGCAAAACAATTTCCGCTGCTTATCCGTGCCAAACCCAACCATTTCCATAGATTGCTTGAGTCTGGAGAATTCATAGCTCTCATCTACTCCGTCGAGCGTGTAACACCCACTCTGTAATTTCAACAAAAAAGGTTACAATTAGCAATCAGAACAATAACAATTTATAGAACCACTTCGACGGGATTATAAATCAGAATAATGCGCGTAAGTTTAAAGTTTAGGTACCTACCTACTCTGCAAACTCAAAATTAGCATACATATATTATATATATCGTAACCAGTTTGCAGAGATCCAGAACCACAGACAGCAATAAATATTAATTCTTATTTCTATCATGAAACACTCCAGGTCTTGAGTTCTTGAGAGCGATATTCTATCGAGGTAGACAAAATTGACTCCAGAATAAGGAAATGAATGTAGAAGACTATTATATTGCTAGGTCATTACGGTCTATAAAATTTAGAGTAAATATCCGCAAACTAATAAAGCGGCGAATCCCTGAGAAAGATACACAAGACTCATGAATCAAGATCGGAGATCGTGGAAACTACTACCGATATAGCTTGATTGCTTGAAGCTGAAAGTAAATTCAGGACATGCTTTTTGTCCAATATTTCATTTATTTTGGATCCAGCTAAGTGATTAGAATAGACGCATGGAAGACTCATAATTTAGGCTTTTGCCGTGTGAACCGCATAGCAAACAACAAAGAACTTATCCCCGCTGAATTGCAGCCAATCAAATATTTCAGATGTTTTTCCTGATATACTTTTTGCGTTTTCTGATCAGAAAACATAAATAGAGGACCGTACCGTATCCGCTCAGAAACATCAGGAATATACTCAAGCAACCAGCCAAAGCAACAAATCTTATCCATGGAAATTTGGTAAAGCATGAACTGTAAATAGAAAACCCTTTCCAATTCGAATCCCATTACTTGGGCAAGAAGAAGGTAATGGGCATCTAAATAAGTGTATTAACGTAAATTAGAGACGCAGGAGAAGAAGATGAGAAGCTATGAGCCAAGTGGGTTCTGTGCTGAGCTGAGACTATAAATCCCATTTCCTTCACCCCAACCCCCAACCTATTTACGAACAACCTCCTCCTGTCCTATATTTCATTCCGCTTCATTCTGCTCACTCCAGCCACTCAAGCAATGAAAATAGGCTTCTTGATTCCACGATTCGGTTCTGCTGCAGCAGGAAGAAAACGACACGACACAAATACCTTCACCTACTCAGCTCATCGTCTACTTGGCTCACATCATCTTTTATTATCATCATCTCCGCGTCTTCTGAACAAACCGAGAGAAACATTCCAATCTGGATCTTCCACTACTTTCCTTCAAGGTCCCATCGCCCATCGTCTTACTTCACTGGATAGAACAACAAGGAAACCTAGGCTCAGCTCACGCCAGTCGAGTCTTTTTATCCCTTTAAAAATACAGGGAATTTAATTGTCCTCCCCATAAGCTTGGACTTAAGATGAAAGATGAAACCCAGAATCCAGGGTTGTCCGACCATTGACAGCGACAAAATGCGACCTAACAAGTAGTGAAACTAGTGCGATCCCACACTATCGCTTCAGGAATTACTTTGTGCTGAACTTTTCAAGACTTTAATTCAATTTGCTTTATCATGCCAATAATTTTGGCTGATGCTTATTAGGCTACGACGACGTTTAATGCTGAATTGAATCTAGGCAGTTTTGAAAAATGAAACAACCCTGTTCCCGAGCATTATGTTCGCTCTTGGTAAATTTATCCATCCAGAAGGAACAAGTCCTGTAATAGGATGGATAAACCGAGAAACAAGTTTTGTAAGCACATAGCTCAACCTGGTAATGCTTAATCTTGGAATGTCCTCCATGCTCGCAGTTCGTCGTCCTAACCTGCACAATACAAAATTTCTTACAGTGTATGTTCACTCCGGCTACGTAGTATATTCAAACAGTGGGATTGGAGTTTCGCCCCTCCGCAATTTTTAAGTTGACCCAGGATCATGGTCGTTGCCATATCTAGGGTGACCTTACATCACAATCGCACATCGTAGTTAACTTTAAAAAACCTTCGTAATCGAAAACAATTTACTGAGAAATATATGAAAACAAAACACTAAAGATTAGTATTTTTATGATTTAAATTCTCTGCAAAATTACCTCATACGAAGAGTGCAGCCATCATCCGACCCGACACCCGATTTCAATTCTAAAAAGTTGTCATCAATAAATACGTACGACACATAAGCCCCTACTCGAAAGGAAAACCGTACATGGGCACTGAACATGCGTCCGTTTATTAAAATTTATTCACGCATTATCCTCGCAACAGATCAGTCTAGCCTCGCATATTGTTGACCATTTGTCAAATTCCCCTTCTCAACATATCTTGATGTAAAAAATGCTGACTAACAATTACTGAGATGCTGGTTGCCCCTGAATTTATCTCCTATTCGAATAATGCGTGAAGTATTCGTATGTGCTCAATAATAAATTACATATTACAGGTGATTATGAATTCAAGATGCGTACCTTCCGCTCGTAATCATATTTAACTCAAGACTTTATTCATAGCTTTGCCTCATGTTCATCTCATCCTCCATCTCACTTTACATTTTACATTGTACCACTCAAAGTTACATGACCGAATACAGAAGGGACTTGTGACTTGTGCTTGTGAGTGACTTCCAAAAGTTATCACTTTTGCTTCAACTTCATTCTTGTACCCAAATACAGATTCAAAGCCATCCCAATACTACTGTACTACCAATTAAGACGGAACCTGTCTCTTTGCCTTCTTTAGAAAAAAAGCAAGGTTGGAATCTTGAAGAGGCCAGGCACACGAAACACCAAGTGAGTGGCTCAAGAGCGGAATAAATGAGGCATTTGATTTCAATCAAGCTCAAGTACTGCCTAATTATTTCAATAAAATGATTGCCTCGTTTGGTGCAGGTCTTCTAATTGCTTAAAGAATGCTTATTGTCAAAATCTAAATGCCTATGCCTGGGTACCCAAGTTCATTTATTTCAATGATGTTAGTGCATGCTATTCAGTTTTAAAGCAAGGAGCTAGCATTAGTATCTCAAAGGGGCAACTTACAAATTAATAGGGTATCGTATTTTAGGCGATGGGTCGATAAGCTACAGGAGATTTCGTCGTTTTAGCGAACTAGCACAAGGACGACCTGATTGACAACACGGCAACTCGAAAAGTCATGATCGGCTCACGTCAGCAGAGTGCCCAGAACCCGGGTATGACGACGTGGGCATGAGAGGGTAAGAAGAGAAGCAGTCATAAATCATAATTAGTAGATCAAAGTAAAATCCATTTGAGAACTCCTGTCGTTCTTCTGTGCAAACAGAAAAGCAGGCTTCCTGAACGGAAAATGAGGGAACAAAGGGGTATTGTGTTCCGAGCTTCTCCTTCCACTTACTCGCTCCGGTGTGCAAATGACATTTTCGTTGAGGTCGAGATCAGAGAAGCTGTGTGCCCACAATAGGGCCTTCCGCAGGTGGGCACAACGCAGAAATCGAACGAGCGCTTTCCAGAGACAGGGCAGCACAATCAAACGATAACCATAATAACCGATGAAAAGGAAACCTGAGCCAGTGCTAGCTTTTACCAGCAGCCCACCTTTACCACAACACCGCTTCGCTTACACTTGCATAACCGCATGAACTCAGGTGAACTGAACTGAAGCGTAGCAACCCAGCGAGGTGTCTAGAAATGAAACGAATCTGCACTTCTAGTCTGAAGTGAGTATAAAACAAGGCACGGGAATAAGACCAAGCTACTTCGATTCCAAGCTAGCTGGTGACGCCCGACCCAAAGCGGTTTATATGACGATAAATCCGAGCTTATTCTACCGGAGAAGTAAGGCGGAAATTCTGGACTTGTACTCATTAGCCTTTACTTAATGTCTCTCCCCATCCGTGTTCTTACAATAATCATTATCACGCAAATTAGTTAGAATTCGGATTGTACAGGAATCAAAGCGTAAAGTGCTAACTGCAAGTACAGGACATTTCAATGCCGGGTTCTGTGAACTCGACTATTTGCGTCAGTCCCTGTGCAAATAGATCAAATTAATTAGAAACTGAAATCCAACTCCACTCCGCGAGAAGAACAAGGCAGGATCCGAGATCCGAGAAATCTGAGCTAGTTAACGACTTCTCAAGCGAGATGCTCAACAGAATGGGAAACTAAATAATTTTGTCCTTTCCTGTCCAAGTAAAATATAATTTTTATTCCAAGCGTCAAATCCAGGCGTGAATCACGAATCTGCGGCAGGAACAGGAACTAGTTCGAGCTGGCTTTAAGTTCCACGCTACATTCAGTTTCAGTATCAGTAAAAACATTTTGTCGCCACTTGTCACTCAAGCATGGTGAAGCATAAAATGAGACGAAGATCAAATTTAATACTCATCATCGAAACAGCCTTGACTTGTCAAATACCATGATTTAAAAAATCAATTCCGGCAATAAAAAGCTTACTATTTAATAGATTCAGGAGCCCCAGCCCAATCATTCAACGATTATAAAGCAAGCACAGAAATCGACACACCTTAGCAAATTATAATTATTTCCTTATCATTATCGTAAATCCTGGTATTAAGCAGCATATTGCACCGCACCTTTACACTCCTCCTTGTTTTTAACGGTGACGATAACGCATGAACAACAACATATTTTAATTCAAAGTTGTTTAGGTATGCCTTCAGCGTAGTCAGTATACTGTTCCGGGTACAAAACGGAAGATGTTAGAAATTACAAATTAAAGTCCCTCTCTACTTCCAATCACAATGACATCTTCAATCTCCTGCTCAGTTCTCATTCCGATTCAATCAACTTTCACAATCCAAAAGGATGAGAACTGACGCAATTCAAGATCATCAGCTGCCTACACGATTCTCTCATGTAATCCAGAAATAACCTCGTTGCGCTGCGACGCTGACGAAAGAGCACAACGACCTTCGACATTTGCATCTTCCTCACAGCAGCAAGCATTGGCGATTCTGCCGCTTCCAAAGCGTATTCCAATTTGGGCTTGAGCTTGGGATTTGGGATAAACAAGAAATTACAAGTGAAATTCCAACAAAACAAGCCTCGTAATGCTACAGCTTATGTGTATAACGCAAGCTTTAGGTCAATAACGTTAGCGACACGCCTCTACTGTCCCGCCCCAGCTTATGCGTGCTGTATTTAAACTTTATCCCATCATCCCCATCAACAGCTCCAACCCAAGGCATCTGTCACCAGGAAATAGTGACCTTGATTTGAGATTCTGATGAGATTGGCTCGTCAATAGTGATCAGATTATTCTACAAAATTGAAAAATTCAACATTACGCATAACGTGTTACTACAAGCGAAAAGATATTTGCCGCTCGCTTGCGTGTGAGGGAAAAACACAAACATTATTCAAAACATGAAATAATGCTACCTTATTCAGAAACTTGAAATGTCCGAAGTGAAAGCATCTAATTTATGAATGAGTTGAACAGCTGAGAAAAAAAGGCTTAGGCTAAAGGCAAGAACACAGAAGGAGAAGATTGGCAAAAACAATGAGAATTTGTCGACAGCATATTTTTGCATAAAAACTTCATCTCGAATCTTGATGGATTTCCGAGACGAAGCACCACCCCTTCTGCTGTCAACAAATCACTTTCCTTCTGCATATTCAAGCCTGAAGTCAGTATTCAGGTCATCACTATTATGCATCATTTAACAGAGAATACAGACGATACTTTGTCTCGCCTGTCACTCAATATTACATGATACACACACGGCCAGGCCAAATCGACACAATTCAACCCTTACCACCTCCTATTTGACTTAATCCTGTCCGATTATGGAAATTGGGTGTAAGACAAGTGAATGACAAATACAGCTCCTCAACTCCCTTCTAACCAATTCATTTATTCCTTTGACGTTCCACTTTGAGAACGACCGGAAAAATTGTCCATCCATGCGTGGATACATTTATTGCGTGATGAACGAATGTCGGCATTGTCAAGTTGGACCCTCTTGACTTCACTTGATGTCAAGTGGGGAATCGCTAGACAAAATGAGAAAATGCAGACCTTAGCATGAACGAATTCCCTGTGCGTTGTGCCCTAGTAATAATGATTGATCTAATCTGACAAAATTGCAGACGAAAGCACGAATTCATACCAATTTCTTCTTAGACATATTTGGTTAATGTTAATGCATTATTCAAATGAAAATTGACAATACATGATGGGATGGGTGCTCATGTAATTTCTTTACTCCATAAATTTTGACGTACAATGGTAAAATAAAACACCAGCATGATATGGAAATGCAGATAAAAGTGGTTTTCACTGTACAGTAAGTACTTCACTTGGCTAAAGATTCAATGAGAGGATAAGAAAAGTTGACTGACCTGATTGAGGTAATGGTACTTATGCGGCGGGAGTAGGGCCAATGAGGTTTTCTCAGACTCATTTGCCCCAGCCAATAGATAGTAGAAAACATGATAGTTACGCTCATTTTTTGCTTGACAACAAATACGAGATTTTTCCAACAGGTACTTCTGGACGATTGCCCTAGAAAAAATAAACAAATGCAAAATATTTAGTTACAAGTTACAATATCAAATGTGATGATATCGATACCATTTAATGGGCAGGGGTGCGGTAAAGGCTTTATTGGTTCATGTGTAAGTGTGCAACGTGTAGATGTGTTCTCAGCGGGACGTAATTTTTTACAAAATTTGAAAGTACCAAACTCGACGACGACATGAAACATGACAAAGACAACTCATAAACATCCCGCTCATCCCATGCAGGAAGTAATACGTTTATAATTGCAATAAATCTAAAGCATTTACCGTCCTAAAACGTTACTTCGCAATGCGCCAGAGGTAAAGAACATTGAAAATTTCATTGTCAAGGTAAGTAAATTCCATTTCACTTGTGTTTGTGCTGTGTAACTCCTGCCTTACAACTGTAGTCACAACTTGATTCAGCTAAAAAACGGCTTTCATTCATATTATTGTGGTCATTGAAGAGAAGACCCCATTCATCGTATTCAGAGGACCAAATGCGACAATTTCAGTTTCTAAACCCCTGCAAGTAATTCAATGCAACTTACGTTTAGCTCAGATGTCACTGTAAGTAGTGAAACAGAAACAGGTGTTGGGGTGAAGCTTAAATAATTGAATAGTAGCTCCACTGCTGACTGCAATACTTATGCCATGTATGTACCATAGGACAATGACATTAATCTTTCAATTTATCACATCAAAATCTACTTTTTGGAGTCATAAACGTCCCATTCGTACACACCTTGTTATCGAAAGTCGTAAACGAGTTTGTTTTATACTTAGCTCTAATAAAGGCTAATAAAATAAAGACTACACGATACCAGAAAATATGTACCACTTTCCAAAAATTAATAATTAGAAGTACGGAAGAGAAATGTAGCTAGTACATCTGTAGCACGCTCTAAAGCTTAGTTAACCAACGAACATTACTAAATTGGAAATCGCACGCACAAGCTCCACGAATACCTGTAAATTACAAGCTATACGCTTGAGTGACGGTACTCAAGTCAGAATTGCGTGAATTACGCACATAAACGCAAAGCAAGTGTAGCAATATTTGAAGAAGCCTACAGACAGGAATATAAAACAACAAGCGTTTAATGGCCTATACTGCCGCCAACATAAAATTTCGACGGATGCACGTGCCAGTATTATAACTATCAGTTCAATACTTCATTCTTGAAAAGGCAAGTTAAATGTTGTATAAAAAATTCTCTTTACAACCACATCATCATTAAATTGGGAAAGTAGGCGCTACTACTGAACTTGCCACATTTTGCCGTGCAAACGCATGGAGGACAAATTTGTCTATTTCGGCAATCGAACGGTCTCGCACCTTTCGGCAGGAGAGAGGTTTAATGGCCTATACTGCCGCCAACATAAAATTTCGACGGATGTACGTGCCAGAATTATAACTATCAGTTCAATACTTCATTCTTGAAAAGGCAAGTTAGTTGTATAAAAAATTCTCTTTACAACCACATCATCATTAAATTAAGACCAATAAACTGAATCCTTCAACATGAACCAAGTAGGCAGTAAATTCCCTTATAATTGAAGAGGGGGNCAACATGAACCAAGTAGGCAGTAAATTCCCTTATAATTGAAGAGGGGGAGAAATGTACACGAAGAAAAAATAGAAAATGGTACAGAGAAGCAAGGGTCGTTTATGGCAGGACTACTTACCCGTGAACCATTCCATTTTCTCGATAACTGACTTGAATGAATTTACCAAAACGACTCGAGTTGTTATTATGGGCAGTTTTTGCATTTCCAAACGCCTGTAAAAAGAGAAGAAATTGAAAAATTAGTACAGTGTGGCAACATCATAGAATTCACTTATTCTCGAACACATACAGACAGCGCCTTATGGTACACCATCCATCCCACCACAAAGAAATACCAACAATGATATCCTAATCGTCCCGTACCAGATTTGCTTTTGCTTGATAAATAATAAACAAAACACTTCTCACCCAGACCAAGAAGTAGGTAAAGCGTTTTTCATGCCTTTCTTCCTTTCTACCGAAAAAAAAACACCTACGGGAAATCAGGTAAGTAAGGATAGATCTCTCAGCCTATTGTTGAGTAAGGGATGACAATGTAACAATAAGCAAAACAATGGAGAGGTTCCGTTCATAAAGTGGGTTATACTTGCACTTACTTGAGTATAACAATATAAAAACCTAACAATACAATTCAATGCAGCGTAGTTCACACGCGTACGTGCAGCATTATTGATAGGTAAAAAAGAGAATACATTATAAAGACTGACTGACACCCAAAAACTACACCTTATGGGTACGGGTTTCATTCTTCCTTAACTGTGTCAAGTCGACGAGGCCTCGGTGAGTATATGGCCGGTTATAAAACGATTGAATATTGTAATGATTTACATAAACAGTAAAAATAAGGTTTCGGTTCTATGCATGCACACACAGTCAGCATTTGTTTCTACGAATCACGAAATCGCACCCCGATTCGGAATTGTTGGCAATTACAATTTTAGGGCATTCGAATTCAATGTCAAATAACGTAATTTGCATAATAAACACAAACACAGTGCAAGCTTCTGCTAAAACGAACTACGATTGTATAACATATGCAAGGTTTTTCTCCTTGATCATATAAATACCTCGACACCGACAACCACATCCGTGCACCGTACAGTGCATAAAATACTTTGATCAAAAACATTTTGAAGCGAAAACTGGTCCAATGCCAGCAAACTTGAAAAGTGAGAAACTGGGTCTAAGCAAACAAATTATAAATTAGTCACCCTCCTAGTCCTAACCCTGTAAGTAAGTAATGGAAACTGAATTTCCTGCTCTCGATACGGTGTTATTCTTAGAAACAGTGGAGGAACTTCCTTAATGACATTCAAAAGCTTTATTCAATCGCTTTGTAATTCTAATCAGTAACGCATACATACACAAGCAAATACCGTTGCGATTCGTGTCTTAACAAAAGAATGACTAGCATAATGTTGTTTAAGTTATTTACTTATGCAATTTGCAGCTAATCTACTCAACTGATCTGATAGTTGAGCAAATAATTCAGAAGTACATAATATTTAAAAATCTGTACGTAATGTAATAAACAGGCGCCTCGAAATGTTGACGACGTTTCACAAATCCTAGCAACTAGCTAGTAGCTCTCCATAAAGTGCAAACAGTAGCGCAGAGTACTATAATGAGAAATATCAGGTCGTAAATTTTGATACATGAAACATATTTACCATTCATGAACAATATTATGAATGAAATGAAAACGAAACTCTTGTTATGCCTGAAAGTTTAAACATTAACGAACTCTAGCTTTCCTTTTCGATTTCTTCACTGAACTTTAACCTGGCCAATCAAGATAATCATGCACATACACATGTAATACTGTTGACTATAGAGAAATTACACTGCAGTCTGCTGTCACAGAAAACAGAAATTGAAAAATTAACATGACATTTTTAATGCCCGTGAAGCATAGTTCTTTCGAGTTTTTTTTTATTTTCTTGATTGAATTTATACGTACAAATTCGCTCTGGTCAGGTCAGGCAGGACTTAGACTCAGGGGAACGTATTGTACATTTTAACATTCAACGTCTTGAAGTCTGAATTCAAGTCTCAGCGATGCATTTAAGATGCTGACGTTGACGCAATTATATGAATATGAATCCAATCAATAGCTTAGCTACGACTTAAGTTAATTAGTAATTAGTATAAGTTCATTTCACACACTATACTTCAAGGTCTTCTTTCAACAAATTGTTTCTCAATGAAAGCGGTTGCCAGCTGTAGTCTCCTGCTGCATAATACCCCTTCAACTCAATCCTTACTTAATCCATGCTTAATTGCCAAGCCAAGTCCTCGTTCATAAATATTCATAAACATAACCCAGCCTAGTCCCTGCTTGAATCAGCTAACTTGCAATTCCAACGGAACGAAAATCGTATGTAGCACAAAAGACGGCACGGCATAAAGACAGAAAAAACCTTGCTAACATTCCATGCTGAGTTTCATTCAACTAATTATTTTACAGTCATTATGTCCTTCTGCAACCAAGCTGGGTTTTAGAAGAATTAAATAAATAACAGCATAGTTTTTTTTATATTCTATCCCTAATGACAAACCAACAAATTCATAGCCATAACAACATTATTAAGACAAGAAATCGTTAACAATTAAATACTGGCTTCATCACTCCATGAAAAACTCGTGCAACAATACAGACAGAGGCAGACAGTGACGGAGTCAGTAAGACAAGAAAGATCTTTCAGCTTGAAAACTTTATCTTGCTCCAGTTCCTCGACGTCAGCTCAAGATTGAGAATCATAACAACCTTGATCTTCAAATTTCATCTACCTGTCCAACTGACTGTACACTTTACAGCTCAACTTAAGAAATCGTACGCTTACTTACTGCATAAAACTATGCCAACTCGTTTCGTTAAACCATCAACCAAGCATTTTATCTCCTTCATAATAAATTAACGCGAATGCCGTAGTTTAGTCGGAGTATCAAGTCTGTAGATGTTCACTTGACTTGACTGTCCGTTAGATTTTAAATTAAAATTAACTATGATTGATAGCAGTGACATTTAAAATACATAAAGAAGATTTGGTTCTGATATATGCCGACACCTTGACTGCTTTTAAACATCTCAACTCACAGCAAGTATTTATTTACACAGGAAGAGAGGAAAACAAAACAAACGAGATAACAGAGCTAGAGAACAGGTATAAATAAAAATGGCACAGCTGGAGATTCGTATCTCGAGCATGCAGAAATAGATTAAAGATGAGCCAGAGAGATAAGATGGTCCGAGTCAAAGTACAGTTTTCCTATCCAGCTCAACGCAGCGTCCTCGACGGTCGAGTAATACAAATAGGTACATAAGACAAAACGGTACGACTGTCAGTTAAGACTTATGATGACTTTGGTATTTGTATAAGTATAACTCTAAGCTTCTTGACTTGACTAATGAAAATGAATGAGGAAGTCAGTCCAATAACTGTATCAGACAACAAACAGTTGCTAAAAATATTTAAACCTGATGCACGGCGTGCATCAGGTTTAAATATATAAATAATATAAATATATCAGTTCGAATTGCACGCAAGCTAGTAATAAACCGTACATATTTGTTTCCATTCGATCTTATCTTAAACAAGCATTGAAACGCCATGTTATTCATACATATTTACCTAATAAAACTTGTTTTGTAAGCCTATCCGAAAGTTAGCCCATATTATTTTGGTTGAGTAATTCCGATTATAATTAGGACCAGAAATACGGTGTACTGGGAAATCTGCATCCGGTAGTAGTGGCGGTAGTAGACAGCGTAGATCGTAGAATAGAATCCGTTTTCCTGAACCAGCAAATTAAATGGCACCCAACCAAGAACATTCCGACTCATGAACTGCACTTACTGTACTTACATCATTTTCGCTTGGCTACTTCCCATATTCCTTCCTAACCTAGTCCCATCCGTTTTATACGAACACAAATCTCTTGAATTAATAGCTCAAAAAACGCTATATAAAAGCGGAGAGACCGACCCGAACTAAAGCCGGGCACAGCTCAGAGATTCACAAGTAACCTATCATTACATATAGGATGAGATACGGAATGGACGTCAAGGTAGACGGAACCCTAAACACGATTAACAATTAACCAGCTCGAGATCCCGTTTTAGGTAACCAGATCAGGATCTGAGTGTGCAGTAATAAACCCCTCTTTTTAACACTTCAACTTGAACTCCATTTTATGAGTCTGCCTTCTTCTGACCGACAACGGGGCAAATAAAATCTCACACGACTAGACTTGATGAGACATAAGATGTGCATCGATAATAAAAGAAACTGCATATCAATGTAAGTTACGACCTATGCTATGAAGTGGAAGGATGGCTTGGACTATTGGACTCGATACTCGCTCCTATAAAATACCCAGCTGAACGATTTGACACATTACTATTATTTCAGACAAATGTAATACTTAATTCCCGTTAGGTTTTAAATGCTAAATCAAAAAACAATTTTCCTTCCTGAACACTAAATCAAAAACGTTGCTTAATACTACCTCACCACCTTCTTACTTGTGATGTCTGAGCTGAGACGCGAACACTAATCTAAGCTGACGAAATGTATCAAGTCATGACATAAAAAATCCAGACCACAATCAGGTCTCAGGTTGAGCGTATTCCACTCCAATTTGCAACTTTGTCTGTAACAACTTTCCTCGGCTAAACATGTGGCTTGGCTTAGGAAGCAGTGAATAAAATACTCCTTCCTCAATACGGAAATTCTATTACCCAAATCCTCGTTCTGCTAATACCGAGTAAACCTACCCACAGCGGCTCAACATGTCTGTGGCTAAAAAACGATAGACGTGAGTTCTACTTTATACGTACTTATGATTATACGACTTCTTACGCTATGACATTGCAACTTTCGAATCTCGAGTTCAAAGAAATTGATTAAAATTTTCATGGAAAATAGGACCAAGACGCGGCTTTTTGTCATGAATGTCACTGACGTCATTAGGTTATATTGGAGTTATATCACACCTTCAAAAGGTGTGACCTCACTGAAGAAACATAAAGGCTGGAGACTGGAGATGTAGGGCAATCCGATCATGACGTCAGGTTTCCTAAATGTCATGTCGTCGGCATGGATAAAAGCAAAAGGCCAAAGCTGCTCTCTAGACGAGGATTAAATTAGGAGATGTCGAAAAGTGACATCAGGGCTTGTCGATTAATTCGCTTCAATA
>VNWX01001912.1:0-13551 GCA_009869905.1 Ceratophysella communis | reverse complement strand
CAGTCGACAGTCGGTTTTGTCCTAGTTTGTAAGCTCATTCACTATTCAGCTCTTGTCGTGATAGGACGTGTCAGTCGTGTCGTCTCAATAAAACCTTTTCCTAATTAATAATTGCAAGTCGTGCAGTTCCTGGTCACAGTCATTGCCAATAGCTTCGCTAAAAACAGGAGTAGAAGGAAGAACGGGTAGTTATTCTCGAACTCAACACACACACTTACTCGTGTCAATACGCCTCAGTCGTTTGCGGCACTTCGGTGGTATCCACCACTTCAGTAATTTGCAATTAAAAAACTGATCAACATAGGTTGCTTTATCTACACCTCGATTTAGGGCTCAACAACAATTCAACACTCACCGCAACCACCGTTGTGTTGTCAGTTGCTAAATAACAGTTTACACCAGTCAAATGTTGTTTGAGAAGTTACGAAACCCTCCCCCTTAAAATCCAACGGTTTTACCTGATACAACACAGGCAACGCGACTCGAATCACAAAGTACAACTGACAACTTATAAGTCCAATATGACGAAAGAGCAGATCCAAATATTTGATACCGCACAATGTTGACAGTTGAAAAATGAAACCCTTGATTCCTGATGACTGGATTACGGTGGCCACAAGCCACAAACACTGCTCTACGAACAGACGACTCCAGCCACACGAAGTACAACAAAACTGCTAACGCAGCCAACACAGTCAAAGATACTCGACGAGCAAACTGCAAAACAAATTCTCCACAAAACTGCCAAATTATGTAACCCAGCGTCGCGCTAAACTAATAAAAATTCAGTTCAATATAGGGTCTTTGGCACCATGATCTTGCGGATACGTAGGCTCTTATCTGGCAGTGCTTTTGTTAGCTAATGCGCAGGCAAAATAGGAGCGCGGGAAGACCAGCAATAGTAGTAGTAATAATAATAAATGACTTGTTCATTCCAATACTGATATTCACCACCGTTGACTCCACATATGACAAGTAATTGCAGTTTCTAGTTGCTAGTGACAAGTGTACAAAGTGACAGGACTATTGTCACAATAGACAGAGAGGACTTGACTTCTGTTGTCTCTCGAGCTCTGCTTCTTCTAGCTACGGCTGCTCAACGACTTCTGCTGAAGGCAAAAGGCCAATGACTCCGTTATCGTGATTAGGCCTTTCTAAAACCTGGTCGGTACGGGAGCAAGGCTCTCATCCCGCGGGCGTTTGAAGGGCAAAACGACGCTAATTGCTATCACTTACATTCTAATACAGAAATAGTAGGACTCCGTGGCTCCTACTCACTAATATCCAGACCGTGGCTGAATAGCGGAACTTTGGCAGCAACGATTGCCATAAAGTACTCAGCTGTCGTCTCACTCACCTAATAATAAAATGAAAATAAAACGGAGTTTATGATATTCTATTAAAGTCATGATGCAAGTCAAGATGGGCCAGATTCCAAAACTACTGTTAAAAGGAAACCCTATCAAACGCGTGTTTGCGTGTCGTTATGTTGGCGTATCGGTTGATGCGAACTTAACATTTAAATTACACTATTAAAAATAATAACGTCGAAGCAAAGGATGAATTTAATATTTAAACTACAAACTGTTAAACGTTATGTAACAGAGAACGTTATGCAAATAATGTTTAACGCTTATGAGCTGTGGATATATGATTGTTGCGGTAATGTTTGGTGTGTACAGGTCGACACGAAATGTTTGTCCACCCCTCCGGATGATACTTTCGAGAGTCGTAAAACGGCATGCAATAAACTAAATTAAAGGTAATTTAATTGCAGATCTAACAGTATCATAATCAGCTCGATCGAGCCACAAACAACCGCTGCTGAGCATAAAACGTAAAAAAGTGACTAAAACCAGGCTGTCGGATAGCAATTTTAATTATCCGTTACTAAAATTAGGTTAAATTAGTTTAAATATTGTAACCAAGAGTCTATCACGCATATTGATCAATTTTGGTTCCAGTGGAATCAATTATTTCCAAAATAAAAACGATAACTGTGAGGATTCTGTCGTGGCGCACGGTGCGCATTTTCTGCAAAAAACAAATTCTGCAGCCGTGCCGAGAGAAAAAATGCCCGTCAGATCGCTCTACTTTTTCTGTTTTGCGCTGTGCAGCGGTTATTTAGATGACGATTTGAATAGTTATGGTACTGTTAGATTGGCAATGAACTCAGCTTTAATTTGACATATTGTACATATCGTACGTCTTTGCACAATTTTGGGAAGTATGGGCTAGTGGGGTGGACAAACATTTCGTGTCAGCCTGTACACACCCCTGAAGAATTTGAACACCTGCCATCGAATATCCACCGCTTTCTATTATCGTACACCTTCCCCACACTTACGAGACAAAACAAAACATAAAATCCACAAGGCCTCATAGCCCGAATATTACTGATATCCATAGTCAGAATTGTCTACTTGTTCGCTTCAACCTTTAGACCGTACATTAACGCGTGATGGGAACATTTTTTAAAAATGCCCATATTTATTCGACCTCAAATTTTGCCAACATGTTTGACTTGCAATTCGAACTCGAATACGTAATGCGGTTGGGAACATCCGCTGTTCTAAGTTCATAATCGCATTTAGATTTAGCTAATAACAACAGTACGGTAGGTCATGCCTACAATTAGATTAATATTGGCTTAGGTCATCGCTTTATTTATCTTAGTATGTACTAAATAGTTAAGTTTGGGAGGCGATCGAGCTAAACTGGCATTGAAGGTTAATCGTTCCCCAAACTAACACTGCTTTGCTTAAGCCTATTGACCGCTTGAACGCAAGTAGGTTGGGCCTAATTCTATATAACCCCGCCTATGGCGTGTGCCAACCTAACCTAGCTTTCTAAGAAGCACCACAGCTTCCTCCGCCCTTGGGCTGGAACTATTACATTCTGGATCAAATAGAATGTTCGGCTTGACATTCCTGTGGCCTGGCTACTCATTAGCCAGTCCACATAATTATCTAATTACCTTGTTCCTAATTCCTAATTTCTAAATGGGTATGGGAGTGCATCACTCCCTTACACTGTCTCCTGACAATATCACCCTAACCCTATATCTTATAAAAAGAGAGTTTAAATTGTCCCAACTGATGCATGACCCAACTTGTAGTGGATCAAGACTTGGCTCTCACTACAAATCCCTTATCGATCATGTCTATGTTAACTCCAATGCTAATTTCTAGATCCACGGCCACCTACAATTCGCTGGTTTTTATCATCATATGACATTCGTAACCAGGAGACTTAAGACATATGTTAACCCCTGCATAAAAATAACATACCGTACTTATGCCAAAGCTGACTCCGACTGCCTTCAGTCCGAAATATCTGGTATTGACTTTTCCTTTCGCTACAAATAATGCTGTCCAAACTAATGCTGTTGAATTCTTCACCAGGATATTGGACACTCTGTCCACTCATGTCCCCCTGAAATCTCGGTTTGTCGTGTTGTCCTCGCCAAGATGGTTCACAGTTGAAATAGCTGAGTTGTGCAAGCACCGCGATAAGCTTCGACAAATATCATCTAAGCTCAAGTCAAGTCAATCGTGGTCTGCATACAAGAAATCTCGGAATTTTGTAACATTCAAAATTCGCCAGGTAAAGAAGCGAGATTTCAAATCAGAGTTCAAATCTCACTGTAATTCGACTTCAATAGGTTGGGTTAGGTTAGGTTAGGTTAGGAAAAATGGGTTAGGTTAATAACCAACTTACTATTCACAAGTCGAAGGAGTAATGATTAATCCTGAATCTCGTCTACCCACCAAACCTGATGAGATAGCATCACTACTAGCTAAGTCATTCACTGTGAAGCCGTGCCCCCGCACTGAGGACCAGAAAACGACTGAAATGATCAAATATTACCTCACTAGACCTCATGATGCCATTAATCCATCATACGAATTTTCCAGTGTTTCCCCTTGCCAGGTAGCCTCAGCTATCAAACACTCAAAAAATAAAGGCGATCTTAGTGTTAATTTCGTTCCGATGAGGATTTTCAAAATGTGTTTGAATCAGCCTAAAACCCCATTTGCATCGCTGTTTACGACGATTTTTGTGCTGTGCAACGTACCACAGCTTCAAAACTGGATATGTCTTACCTTTATATAAAGGTAGGGGCCTCACAATGACCCAAACAATTACAGACCTATTACTATCCTTCCACCAGTCGTCAAAATATTTGAACGCATAATCTTTATGAAGCTGCTACCCCTAGTTGCACCAAAATTTATTCCGCAACAACATGGATATCGCAAGTCTAGATCCTTCCAAACAGCGTTAACTCTCTTTACCCAGCACATCTTCGAACTGATAATGGCAGAGCCGGTGCTGTGTTTGTGGACTTGCGTAAAGCTTTTAATTCTGTCGACCACCTTATTCTGATTAAAAAGATGATATCCGACTTCGCCCTGCCCTTCACCTCATAAGGCTAATGCAGAGCTACCTGGATAGTCGCGTATTCAAAATTTCAATCAATGGCTCTCATTCTGCCTACTTTCCTGACCCGTGTGGTGTACCCCAAGGCTCACCTATCCGCGACCTACTGCTGACTATTTTAGACCAGAAGGTATACTAGGATGCCCCTGTCTGTCCGTCTGTCTGTCTGTCTGTAGCGAGTTTTACATGTGCAAGCACCATAACTCACACCGCTCTGTGAACAGATGTATAAGGCCTATAAGTAAAAAAGTTGCACTATTTGCATCAAATTTGTTTATTTCTTCAAATTGCATTTATTTTAGCACGACCGCATTTCGATTTTGACAATAAATTTCAATACTTATGTTTTCCTGTACTAGAAATCATCCATTATTGATATTGATGGGCACATTGTGATCTGCATTTTGTCCTTTAAGTTATCAAGGACTTGCTTGGCATTTAGAATAAAGAGTTACGGTTGCAATAAATTTTGACCAATATGTTTATTAAATAGGTTGTATACCCATCCACGTTTTTCTGAAATCGGGCTAGTCATCTTGTTTTCATGGTTGAATTTTTCGACCATTAATCGAATCCTATGACTTTATGCGATAGGGGCTACCATTAGGTTATTAGACCGACAACGTCTGGCTTATGTGATTGCCCTTTATGTCCGTGTGTAACGCTCACGCTTCATAGCGCAATGTTCCTTTTAAACCCGTTCAAACAAGAAATCCGTCTTGCGCAACGGCAGCTATGTAATGCCCTTGAGCTTAGAAGCACATGTGCGAAATGAACGAGTTCATATGTAACTCTTTTTATGGCATACAACCTTGCTTCTAAATCTAAATGAAATTTTTAACAAACTTTAATGAAATAATTGTAATACTTTAAGTATATATTTATACAAAAATTCATTAATTTTCAATAATCAATATTCCTAACTGCGCGATGCTTCATTTAGCACATTCTATTACCCATTTGAACCCGCCCAAATGCGCTATTGTCATAATAAAGTTTATAGCCCTAAGTACGCAATTACATCCAAATGCAATATTTAACAAACTTTATTGAAATAATTGTAATATTGTAAGTACATATTTTACAAAAATTCATTAATTTTCAATAATCCATATTCCTAAGTGCGCGATGCTTCTTTCCACACATTCAATAACCCATATAAACCTGCACAAATGCGCTATTCTTATAATAATGTTTTTAACCCGATGTACTTAACCACATCTAAGTGCAATATTCAAAAAACTTTAATGAAATAATTGTAATACTTTAAGTATATGTTTATACACAAATTCATTAATTTTCAACAATCCATTTTCGCAAACTGCGCGATCCTTCTTTAAGCACATTCGATAACCCATATAAACCCGCCCAAATGCGCGATTCTCATGAAAATGGTTATAAACCGATGCACGTAACAACATCTAAATGCAATATTTAACAAGCTAAGGCTTTTATTTAAACACCCAAATTCAAAGGTTAAACTGGTATTGTACATCATTTGAGACAATTTACAACCTGATCAACAAATTCCCAAGCATTTTGCTGTCAGTCTATACTACACCCGTTACTACGGTTTATTTATGTTAAGTCTAGTGTAATGAGCAGAAAACCACATCAACGAAATCCGTACCAGGTTCTAGCATTTCTTCTTGCCGACGACCCTACGAGAGGCGTGCGGTAAGTATTTAGAAATTTGTACCGAATCATGAGATGGTGGCTGCCGTCAGGTTAATTATGTTAAGTCTGTTAAGTTAATAGGCAGAAGCTCACATCGATAAAGTACGGTATTCCGTGCTGATAACTCAACGATCCCCTAATTCACAGCAGGGACATTTCCCAAATATATTTAAGCGAAGACGGCTTATCTAATGATGTCCTCTTATTGTCGTGCTGTGTTCTTTCCCGAGCTCCACAACATCCATTAGCCACGTTGGCTTCAAGTATGCCGCCTACGGTTTACTATTGCCTTGGACGGGATAGGCAAAATACCAGCTAGGTATCTAGGTTTCGCAAAGCATGACGAGCAGACGGCCGCTGCCCCTCATCACAAACCCTTTAAACTCGCAGCGGAGGGCGAGAAACCTTGTTTATAAATTCCTTTTCTAGTATTTTTAGACACCCGATTTTAGAAATATTTCAGCAACCCATCTTGATTGTGCCACAACCTAATGTCCACCCATGCCCCGTTTTAACAAAAAATTATGCATTGACTAGTGCCTAACGCCATTGCGTTATTCTATTCTTGCTTGCTCATACTGGATGTGTTTGATACTTCAACTGATTAACGGCTTACCATTTTAGTGCTGCAGCGAGCCAAAGACCAATACCATCCTTAATCAGTTCTCAATTCCGGGAAACGTACTTCGACTCCTAACCCACTCCTAACCTCACGCGTTTTTTGCGCCCTTGACTTCTTTTAATTTAGCTTTTAATTTTTAGCTACATGCACTGCAGCCGTAGTCTCTACGACCAGCCGCAAATAACGTTTTCATCGTAAAGTGCATTAGAACCAACCTAATATACGTACTTTGCACTGAACCGATTTAAAGAAAGTTTTAAACGATCTAACGGTCGTCCAGCCTAGTATGCGGATGTTGAATTGGGAATCCCAACATCGGGAGGTGAAATGTTGCCTGGCACGGCGACATTCCACCTCGAGATGTTAGGATCTTGGTCGCTGGTCGCTGGAGGCTCCCGTTGCTGGTCCGGACATCAACTACTCGCACTTGGCCATCCTTCTCTGGGTAGACAGCGGAGATGATTCCTTTGGGCTACGAATTCCTAGGGAGGTCCCCATCGCCAATAAACACGAAGTCTCCAAGTTTATGTGGGTCCACCTTCTTGTGTCACTTGCTCCGCTTGTTCAAGGTGGGCAAGTATTTCTTCACCCAGCGCGTCCAAAACATATTTGCCAGGGTCTGTGACTTCTTCCATAAGCTTCTGAGGTCCAGGTCGTCTTCGTTGAAGATTCCGTGGACTCAAACGTTGCTCGATGATCCAATGAGGAAGTGGTTGGGGGTAAGGGCCTCTTGGTGCTTAGGGTCCATGGACGCGTGGGTCAACGTGCGGCTGTTGAGAGAATGGGCCGCCTCCGCCAGCAGTGTGAGCAGGACTTCTTCCCTCGCTGCACGGTCCTTGAGAATAGCACGAAGGGCTGTCTACGCGGATTTCACTTGCCGTTCCCAACTTCCTCCCATGTGTGGCGTCGACGGTGGGATGAACTTCCACTCGATCCCTCTGTTGGTCATTTCCTTCTTGATCTTCTCCTGATCTAGTTCCTTAAGAGCCTTCGTCATCTCGGCGTCGGCTCCGCGGAAGTTGATTCCATTGTCAGAGAGGATGGTCATCGGTTGTCCCCGCAGTCCGATAAATCGTCTGATTGCCATGGTCGCCGAGTCGGTAGTCAGGGAGTGGGCCAGCTCAATGTGGACGGCTCGAGTGGCCATGCAGCTGAAGAGGGCACCATACCTTTTCTCATGATGTCTTCAAACGGTGACGTACATAGGCCCGAAGTAATCTAGGCCAGTCTCCATGAACAGTCGCTTATATCTGGTCACGCGTGCTGCAGGTAGTGCGCCCATCTCCGGAATCACGGGACGAGCCGTCTCTCTTCGACATGCTGGACACTGGTGACTGATTTGACGGACTGTCGATCTTCCGCGTAGGACCCAATACTGCTGCCTCAACTCGTTGAGCACTGTCTCCTGTCCTGTGTGGCTCATCCTCTCGTGGCAGTCCTGGACGATCAACCTTGTCACCCTATGCTTCGGATCGAGAATGATGGGAGACTTACATCCATCACTCAGGTCGGATGAGCGCTTGGTCCTGCCATCCATCCTTCTTATTTTCTTCAGCTGCTCCACTTCAGCCGGAAACGATTCTGCTTGGACCACCTTCAGGATCACCTTCTCTGCGTCTTCAATTCATCCGTCTGGGTCTTCGGTGTTCCGGTCTTCCTCAACTTGTAGTTCGAGACACACCGCTTGATCCAGGCCACTCCTCGCTTCAACTTCTTCCATGTGCTGAATTTGTCCATCGAACTTTCAACTCCTCGTCTGAGATTTCCACACTCAAAGTCTTCTCTTTCAGTCAGTCGCTCTCGTCCAGCTTGAAGAACTCAGATTCAGAATACCATCTTCCTCCTGAGGAAAAGTAGCTGTCGCCAGTGGCTCGAGTAGCATCATCGGCGACGTTAAGCTTGGTCGGCATCCAATGCCCTTTCGTGTCTTCGTTCAATTCTTCAAATTTTCCAATCCGTCGAGATGTGGTTTCCAACAGCTCGTCACATCTGGCAGCTTTCTTGGACTGGATTTTGTTGGCGGGTACTTGCACTTCAAACGCTTCAGTTGAGAAGTGTTCCTTCACCAGCTGGTGGACGCTGTCATCGTCTCTTGACTTCCATGTGAAGAAAGAGACGTGATTATTTTCGCGGTTTGCTACACCACTTGCAGCTCCATGAATTGCGTAGCCGAGTCTTGTTAGGGATAGCACGGGCGACTTTTTCGACCCTTCGTGGACTTCATTGGATACGCACAAGTATTCGTAGTCGGCACCTATGAGGATCGTGGGCACAGCGTTGACAAGCGAGTCTATGTCAAAGCCCTACAAGTGCTTCCATTGCTTGCTCAGAGTCTTCATGTTGGCGGTCTGGGCAGGCAGCTTCAAATTACGTACGGTCCGTAAGTTTGACATGGGTACTTCTTCAGGCCTTTCCTTTGGATCATGATACTGACGCAGCGTGAGGGCATTTCCTTGCCTGCGGCGTTGATCCAAGAAAGTCTCAGTCCGTTCTCCGGTCCTGAGGCTCTGATCTTCATTGCCACCTTCTTTTGCAGCAGGGTCACAGTTGATCCTCCGTCAAACAGGGCAAACGTGTCAGTTTATCCGTCGCGGCCGGTCAGGGTGACAGGGAGCACCTTAGGCAGCACTTGATTAGTCCGAGATGGCTGATTCACGTGATCTAAGGTCTCTTGCGTCACAGGGTTGAATTTCTTGAACGTTGAAGCGCCTGAACTGGAATGATGAAGAGAGTGATAGGGTCCGGTACATCCATCTTTTCCACAGGGGGTCCCTCTTTCACACTTTAATGCCGAGTGTCCGAGCTTGAGGCATTGGAAACAAGCGCGCTTCTCCTTAGTTCAGGTCCATCGTTCTTCAACCGTCTTTCTTCCAAATGAGCGGCATACCTGAATCTCATGTCCTGTCATCTTACAGAATAAACAACTCTTCTTGGCTTTCACTGCTTTCTCCTCGTCAGGGTTTTCTTAGGCTGTGAGCATTTTGTGTGATTGTCTCCTTTCATTTTTGGGTCTTCCGTCAACTGCTTGATGGGATGGCTGGGTCGCTGGCTTGATCAGGTGGACAAAGAGGCATGCTTGAATCTTCAGCCATTCCGCAAAGTCGGCGATTGAGCCTTCGTTGAGCAGGGTCACCTTCTTCTTAACCCAGTCCAGCTGGAGGCTAGGCGTCAACTTCCTTTCCAGTTTACTGAGCAACTGCGTGTCTTGAAAATGGGCAGGTCTTCCTAGGCTTTCCACGATTGCCACAAGGTTCATCACTGCACTCGAGAACTCCACAACTTGAACTGGGTCATCGTCTTTGATCTTCTTCAGTTGGGTAATTTTCAGGATGAGTGAGTGGATAATGTGTTTGGGCTGACCGAATCGCATCTCCAAATGCTCAATTATTCGATCCACGTTGTCCGGGTACACGAGTAGGCCGCAACCAGCTTCGAGTGCCTTACCCTTCAAGGCTTTCTGCAAGCGGTTTCTGTTGTTCATGTTCGGGACTTGATACGCTGCGGTCGACGTTCGGTACTCTGCAATGACGACGGGCCACTCATCTGGCAGGCCGCTGAACGCAGGCAGGTCTCGTGCATGTCCTAAGAGTCTTGCTTGGGCTTGATTGTTCTGACTGTCAACGAGTCTGTTCAGGATGTCCAACAACAATGGGCTATGCTCTGGGCTCTGGCTTCAAGGTTCCGCGAACCGACCGTGATCCTCACTGACTCCTGGAGTTGGCGGCGACCGTTTCTAGAAAGCTGGCGTCTCGTCACTTCCACTCACACGTTAAGGTCGTGTCAGCACTTCATGTTGTCTTGGTTGGGACTGCTGCATGTAGAATGCAGGCTTTTGTTCAAATCGTCGCTGCGTCTGGACTGCAGGGACCCATGGGGGCGGGGGTTGTATCTGGACTGAAGGCGACAACTGTGAATGTGGGTCTCGTTCAAACCTTCTTCCTGGGGGTGGGGTCCACTCAGGTCGTTGATGAGGCATCTGCTGTCTTTGGGCTACCGGAACGACGAGGGCTTGGTCTCGTTCAAACTGTCTGTTTGAGTCCTGGAGTTGGCTGACATGGCTAAGCCTAGCTGTCACCTGGGCGTCAGTTTCTCCGTCGTCATGACGGGCTCGTGGGTCTGGATCCTTACTATTCACTGCGCCCCACGACCTGTGGGAGTCTTCTTCTTCGTCGCTACTGGCGAGGTCCAATTCTCGCTGCATCTGCTGAAGCTCTCGTTCGGCCTGAAGGTCTT
Source organism: Ceratophysella communis (assembly GCA_009869905.1). Lineage (NCBI taxonomy): Eukaryota > Metazoa > Arthropoda > Collembola > Poduromorpha > Hypogastruridae > Ceratophysella > Ceratophysella communis. The sequence goes on along the minus strand of VNWX01001912.1, from coordinate 2,576 downwards.
CTAGACGCTGTTGGGCTTCTGCATCTGCGCGTCTGGCTTCTGCCTCTGCTTGGGCTCGTCTGACTTTCGCTTTCGCTCGGATTCTTCTTTCCAACGCTTCAATCTCGAGCTCCTTCTTTCTGTTGGCAAATTCTACCTCCCGTCGACGTCTGTCCACACTGGAAGTAGAACTGGCTGTGGATTGTCGGCTTGATGGTCTTCGTGGATGCTCTTGTGTCTGGGCTTGGCCTGTGACGGAGGCTGCTTCTTCCCTCTGTTCCTCTGACTCGTCCATCTCTCTGGTGCGGGTCAGGGCTTAACCTTTTCTTTAGGTAACAGAGTCGTCTCCGAAACGGTTTAGCGGTACACCGGCTGTCTCAGGTGTTGACCTCCTGGCCATTCCTGTAGGGTTGCTTGAGGCGGCACCTGCAGGATCCATTTTCGCATGTAATGACGTTAACTTTCACTTTAGACAATGCCAATGTACTTAATTGTCACTCACACGGCGAGCTAGAACTACACTTGTTAATAGGCTCGTTTCAAGTTCACAAATGTCACAAATTGCAGTGGGCTAGTCCGTAGGGCTGGCTATACGGTTCGAAGGTACCAATGTTCCTTCGCCCAGCTCACAAAGTTCCAATTTCTACGAAGTTCAATCGAAGGACCATGCCGTCAGTGGCAAACTCTCAAAATGGCCGCTAGACTTCTTATTGACTTCCAATGACCCAACTGCCCTCGGCTAAAGCTAATGAGGAGTAGAGAATTAGGGCAGCGCGAGTACACACGACTTTCCTAACTGTTGACCTTTTATTCCGCAGAGTAAAGCAACATCACACAGTTAGTTGCCTACCTAATTGCCCTAATCACACAAACAATTGATCACGGACTTTACGAGATAGCCTGCTAGAGATGCTTCTCGGTCGGAGTCTATGGCAGTAACTGAACTTGGTGGTGGTGTGATCTGAATTGCTGCTGGCAACGGCGTGCTTCCTCCTGTCTCGAAGCTTCCAGAGTCCGACGTATTCCGGCTTGTGTTCGAAGAAGTAGGCTCGTTGTGTCCCGTCACGGCTCGGCTCCTCCGGCTTGCTTGAGAGAGGTTCGATTTCTCGCCTCCTCTCTTGGCTTGGGGGTTGCGGCTGGGTGTGAAGGGGTCAACGCATCTCCTCCTGTCGACGCTCGGAAATTGTCAGTCCCCGTCGGCCGCTCCTGGTCTTTGCCTTCTTGAAATGCTGCCTGGCACGGCGACACGTACTTTGCACTGAACCAATTTAAAGAAACACTTAAACGATCTAGCGGTCGTCCAGCCTAGTAGGCGCACTGCTTAATTGCAAATAAAAACGATAACGGCACAAATTTGAACAGTTTAAATTAACGTTGTTCTTCTGACTAATTGTATCTCGTTTATTCTAAATCTTATTTTCCTTTTCAGTTAAAAGTCTATAGAAATAACCGTCTATTTAATTTTATTGGTGTGAATGTTAACTAAAGGTTATGCCTGGGAACATCTATTCCATTGTAAATCTATTCTAATTCTATACAACTATAGCGTACACTATTTACTTGGGCACAATGTAAGGTATTGGTATACTACCTTCTGTATTCTTCTGAACTCGTAATTATATTATTTTAATGTGTAATATTCTAATGAACACTCGAAAGGAATTTACTCTATTTCTGTCTCTCTCAAATTCCAATGTATAATAGCTAATTAGTGTTTTCTCATGCGTCCGCCTCTCTAGTTAAGTCCAGGAGCCTTCCACGGCTGACGCAGACAGTACTCTCGGGTCAACCGATGAATAAGGATCTCATGGGTGAACCATAGTTCCATTGTCCATTCCGATACTTGGATGAACCAAGCCATCAAGGCATGTTGTGTATCATGGTTAGGTATCTCGACACATTAGGACAATACCGCAGTCCTCGTTATTCCCATGTCAAGGCATTTATTTTATGTCACTCAGTAGTATTCCTATTTCTCTGTACATAATCTTATGACAATTTACATTCAATAAATGTAATATGCAATAACTAATCAACTCGGTTGAATCCACGTTCAGTGTAACTCCAGTTTTTAGACCAAAAGGTGTACTGGGATGGTCTTGTCCGCCCGTCTGTCCGTCCGTAGGGACAGCAGGTGTTATAACCTTTAAACATTAAACAAGCCTGAAGCAGAAACTTTTAGTGTTTAGTAGCGCAGTTGTAACAAAGATGTACATGTAATGGACGCGCAATTAAAATTTAAAAAAGTTGGCATAAATACAGCTCTATGTAAATACGACAAAAATGGACGTTGTTGCTTCACGATAGCAACATACGACGCAAATTAGAAGCATCAAAGAAGCAAAAGTATTTCCATATAAAAGTATTACTTTGCGCTATTTCCATTGATGTTAACTCGTTACGTATTGAAATACTAATAATGTCAGGAACATATCAGAAACATGCAGGAATCTAATTTAAAAAATCTTACGAATTGGAGTTTGTTAAATGTAAAACCAATTAAATAGATGCAACATGTGTGCGCGATGAAAATCTTTTAAGCGCAATTTTTTTAAATTTTCCTAACAATGGTAGCAATATGTATTGTATGTAAACCC
>VNWX01001911.1:0-13555 GCA_009869905.1 Ceratophysella communis | reverse complement strand
GGTAGCCATATATCAGTCGGCAACTTTCACTTTAGCTTTCACTCTCATCTCGAACTGTCAACTTTCTGATGCATTAATCAATAATAAATATATGTTCCAGAGCGAGAGATAGGCCAGGAAAGGGGAAAAAGGTAATGAACCTCTCAACCCTTCTCGAGCTCCCGTAGCTTCCGTATCAAATAGCGTCTGCCTTTCTCCAGAGCTTTCTCTATCGATGTTTGCTCTACATCGCGTAGGGTTTCACCGGAACAGGGAAACACGGCCCAATAATTATATGACCAGCTTGTTCATTCAACTTTCAAATTAAAAGCTAGTGATAAATGGGATTGAATTAGAGTTCGATAGTCGTTAATGAGCTGGGGTTTGTGCAGCTGTGTAATTATTGGCTAGGCGTGTCTCATTTTCTATACTCAAAGAAGAACACAGAGTGCTTTTGGATAAACCAATTATAAGTCATAAGCCCCTACTGCTTACTAATCGCGTGCTGCTAAGTGTACAAGAGTTTAATATAGATAATATGTGCGGAGTATGTAGTATATAGAGTAAATAGAGTGGACGCCTTACCACGCACGTGGCCTCATGGAGTTTCCCAAGGCGAGGCCGGATGAAGGTGACATGTTTGACCCCAGAGAAAGGTCTGGATCGGGATCGGGACGGCGAACTCATCCTCCGTCTCGCCCTGGTCGTCGTGGACCATTGTATGGGCTGACTGAAAGCAAGAAAATTTAAATGTGTTAGTGCCAGGGTTCGACTGATTCGTCTATGGCCATGGTACGGCTTGGCGTTCGATTGGAATCGTCTGAATCGTAGATTTGACTGAAGAGCCTTTTCCGCTTCTGCACTCATATTCATTCCGATGATGGACGGATGACGGAAGAAAAGAGTTTCAGAGCTTTTACGCTCTTTATTGGCCGTAGACACGCGACTGGGAAGGAGTGAATGAAAATCCCTGTAATTTTCTCTGTGTCTCGTTCCTCCCTCAAACTGAATGAGAGGCGGCGGCGGGCTTAAGACGCCCGCTTCGTTCCGCTTGGACAACGGCACTCATTGTCTTATTATTACCTAATCGAAGCCGCCTTGGCCCGCCCAGCATTCCGATAACCTATCTATCGAGCTGTGTATAAATAGACGCCTACAGCTCTTTAGAGCTCTAGTGTGTGGACTCAGCTTATCAAGACGCCTCTGTTTGTCTGCTCGAAATTGATACATGAATGTAAACGAATATACTTAGCTTAGCTATATAACTACGAAAATTCTATTCAAAATCGTAATGTTCTGAGTTAGAAGTTTGATGTATTTCTACATATTTGAAATTTCAGAAAATTCTATTTACAATTTTCGGATCTCTAAACACATTTTACACGATCTTGCGTTGCGGACCACCCCGTTTCATATTTCTTTAACTGCTTCATAACACGCAATTTTAAAATTTTAACTATCTGAGTTTAAACTGATATTGGGGGAGATTACTTTCCTCTGCAGACTTTTTTAAGTCGAACTCTTTGAGCCTTTCATCATTTTTTTAAATAGTAAACTATACTTTGAAATTCTGAAACCTGAGCTTTTCGAGACGACTCAAACCTACAAAATTTTAATTCTGAAGAGCGGTTGAGAAGGAACACCTGAAATTATAGAAGTATAGTTTTTGAAGATATATAATATTTCTTGAACGACGCACAATCTAATAATCGCGACCAAATTAAAGTTTTACGTCCACATAATATATAATCCATATGCTTCACATGGCTAGTTTTCACCGAACTGTGCTTTTGCTTTTACTTGGTAAACCTCTAACTCTTCAGCTCTCTGTAGACTTCTGACTAGCTTTTGATTTCACTTGGCAAACCGTTACATGTTCGTCAGATCTTTTTGGCAAAATTAAGCTTTCACCCTGAGCCTTAAATAAATTTAATGGCTTGCTTCGAATACCCGGGGCATTCAATTCGTAAACCTTAAAACTTGAAACCCTAATGTCAAGTATTCAAATTGTACTTTCATTTTGAAGACGTTAAAAAGAAGAAGGAGATCTGAATATAGCTCATTTTATGGGCTCGCCCGACTTATGCTTTCACTGAGAAAACCCTGCAGCTTTTTTAGCTGGTTTTGGCTATTCCTTTCTACTTGGGACTTGGAATGCATTAGGAACTCTTTTACTTCATTTCGACCAAACTGAGCTTCCACTTAAGACTAGAAAACCTTGGTAACTCGAGTTGGTTTTGACCACCCAGCGCTTTCACTCAGAAAACCTTTCAAAAATCCTTAAGCAATGCTGATCAGGGTGTAATTTCACCAGGATAAGCTTAGTAACTCCTTAGTTAGGATACTTGTGACTCCAATCAAATCTGCTTTCACTTGCAAAACCATAGAAGGCTTATTTTGGCTTTGACCCCACAATACTTTCACTGGTGCTTTCACTTGAGAGCCCTTGGAAGCCCTTATTCGAGTAGAATTGCTGGTTTGAGGTACTCACTGTTATGTGTGTGGTGTTGAGTGGTGGGGGTGGACGGGGTCCTGCATGGTGGTTGTTGTTTGGGGAGGTCAGGGTGACTGGGTGTTGGGTAGCGGCGTGCGTGCTGGGGGGAGGAGTGCTCCGGAGTGTTGTAACAATGTGAGTGAAGGTGGAGAAAGCGGCGGACGGAAGTTTGAGTGAGTGTGCGGGCAGAGGAGGTATTTGGGTCTGAACTCGAGTCTGAAGAACTCTCTTGGCACCAGCACCAGCAGCAGCACACCAGCACCGAGTCCTTCTCGTCTTCCCAGACCCTTCCAAGAAGTCATATCGATTTTTCGGGCACACGTCCCCAGCAGCCAAGCCAGGCAGCAGAGCACACGGAGGCTGGGCCACTTCATCCTCTCTGGACCAAACATTGATTTTCTCCTGCTACACGCCAAGAGCAGCAGTCCCATGCCAGACACCCTCACTCCAGTCAGACAATGTAGCTCTTCCTGGACGGACACTGCCAGCACTCGGGCAATGTAGCTAACAGAGACCTCCGCACACAGAAGAGGATAGGCTGACAGCATTAGCTCATACTACTCCCTCGACTGGACGCGGAGAAAGCCGGCACAAGGAATTCCCATAACTAACACGCAGAAGAGCTTTCCAAATACAATAGTAATAGCCTGTCTGTTGGCAGGTATTAAAACATTTGGCTCTCGAATCACTCTTACCCGCCTTATTTATGACACTAAGGAAATATGAGTTTATAGCTCGTAAAATTCACGAGTAATCTTCAGGAGGCTCGTAAATTCTAAACTGGAATCTTACGCATTTTTTGAATTATGAATCAGATTTAGTTATGCTATTTCCGCAATTAAATTTAGGCACTTTCCGGTTCCTTTTCTTTCCTTAAAATATAGGCAAAGCATTTGAACGCAAAATTTTTCATATAAATCAATGGCTATGATTACTTGCCCGTTAAATACTGTGTTCAATTTGTTATGCAGCTTTTTGTAACATAAGTCTGGCTAGGAACTTGGACTCGAGAATTTCAGAGAACTTGTTAACGAAATCAGTCATGCATAATGCATTAATATTGCATGTATTCGGTCTGGCAATTAGCAGCCAATTACACTCCGATTAGATGTCTGTTGTCTGTCTTCTGTCTTAAGCTAACAGGATTCAAGCCACAGAGTTTGTGGACTAAATTTTGTAGGGTTTCGTTCGGAAATAGGAATACCACGTTGAGTAGGTCAATATTATTAGACACAAAATAGTATTCAAATATAGGGTATACTACGTATCCAAGTTACAGATATTTGATCTAGTGTATTGTATAGGCGCAGTATAGTATTGGCATCGGGTTTCAGAAGATTACCTGTCATCGAGGGCAATGTAGACCTGGAGAAAGCTGCATTTGCAGAACATCTTATATCGTCGTCACAATGGGCCCGAGATTCAGAATAAGTCATTGCGCATCAATTACTAAAATACTTCCGAGTTTACACACACAAGTGAAACCAACTCACAACATATCAGAACAAGTGAACTCAGAATTTTCAAAAATAACAAGAATTAAATCAAAAGTATGTTTAAATTTAAATGTCGTTTCAATAAAATTGAAAATTGATGAAAGGTTTTCAACGCATTATCGTGTTAGATCTTGGGGTGTCAACTGGCAAAAATTTATAAACATCACATCGGTAAAAATTTATTTCTAATGGGCAAAAATTTCTGCGTATTCAAATTTCTAATGGCCAGCTTAACTTAAACACCAACGCCGTGCTAGAGCCGAGACATACATAATCCTTCCCCAGCATAATTTTATTGCAATTTTTACAACTTGAAACTTGACTCATGACATGAACTCTTGAAAGTAAATCCCCTCTTGGCAGCAGCGAGCCAAATGACAAACAGTGTGCAGACTGACTCAGCTCAGATGTCTATAATTCTGTTTTGAGTAGATTTTATCGGATTGAAGCCAAATAGACATAAAACAGTCCGCATCTCAATCCCCCCGAAAACGCCGTATGTTTACAACTCACTCACAAATGTTCAGCTTCTTTCAGTTCAATTTTTTTTCTTCCGGTTTTCATTGGAATTAGTAACTTCAGTTTTAGGCCGAAGCCGAAGGCATAATCTGTAAGATGCACACGCGTTTTTCAAGCTTGCATCCTTCTATGAAAATGTGACTTTGGTAATTCGAGAGGTGATGAGCGAGAAAGTGGCCTCACGCCTCAAATTTTACGTCTGTTTACATTTTCAGTCGAAAATTAGAATTATGGAAATAAGAATTTTTGATATTCGAAGTAATCACAGCTTCGAGTTGAAATCCCAGCTTATTTCAACGTTTATTAGCTGCGTTTTTAGCATACAAAATATTTATTCTGTCACATGGCGCTGCTCCATAGCTTTCTTGCTAGGCAAATATTTACACGCCTCAAAATTTGCAAGAATCCTCCGGAAAAGTGACGCTATCGTTGACATTTACAATCGACATTTTTTACAACTTTCCTATTGACTATTCTTATGCGAGAAAAGGTCTATTGTGGAAGAAAGTAATTACTATGATTGCTCAATTTGAGCCTGGTCGCTGGGTAATAAAACCCCGAAACCAGAGCCCAACGAAGCGTGACTCTGAGCAAGAGAAAGTCATACCCAACTTTTCCTTATTACGTTTTATTTGATCTCAAACCCCCCGAGTTGACACGGACCAGATGGTCTTTTGTCTCATGGAAATTAACCAAGCAGGGATTACGGAAAAAGCTCTACCAGGGCTACTGGACTCATTTCCGCCGTGGAAATGTTATATAGGGTGTCAGATGGCTTCGAATATACAAGTAGCGTTGGAGAAAGTTTACGAATTCAAGTTTTGGAAGAACTGTTTTATTTTTATTTTCGGTATGTGCACACAATAATTAAGTCTTACAGCATTTTTGAGCGTTTAATCAGTGGGATAGTTAAGTACATATTTCTCTGCCCGTTATTCTAGAAGTTCTGCCCACTAGTGAGAGCATCGTAACCCGACAAATCGTTTGGAGCAATTCCACATGAGCAAACCTACTCCAGCAATAGGCATTTTAAACAGTGGTAATTAAGTAATTCAGCTTTAACTTAGCCTAGCTACAATCGAAGGTTATTTATAGTTACCGATAATCAAAGAAGGACTAGAGAGAGAAGAGTATCAGAAATAAACATTGAATTATTAGGTATTTACGTCTGAAAATTACGAGCTACTACGCTAGGAAATAGCCTGGGAATTCGAGGTCAACTAATTCTTTAGCCAAAGGTCAATTTTCCTTTTTATTCTGACCATCTTCTGATTGCGAGGACTGTGAAGTATCAGCGTCTGAAAATTCTTTGGAATGAATACAGTCTGGCTTATGCCGCAGGTTGATATCAACAGCACAGCTCCGAGGAATCCAGCCTTTGACCTCTTTCGGTGCTGTCGCGTTTACTCCTGGGTCACCAGCAGCACCGTCTGTTTCGGCCGGGGTTCGAATTAGTTCGCCATAGAGCCAATACCTTCAAGAAGCCAAATATAATGTTTAAAATCATACTCGCACGTTATTTCATAATAAAATTTCAGTTTCAAAACGTACTTTTTCCAACGGGACACCCTGACCATATCACCCTGGTTGACAGGAATCCTGGATTCATCAGTACATGGAGGCCGAAACAGGGCTCCAAAGCCCTTATTCAATGGAAACCAGGAGCCATTGTAGTTGTCGATAATTTTATACACTTTGGATCTGTCTTTTTTGTCTCTTTTCTGATTTAGCTGCTCTTCCTGGAAAAATATAATTTGGAAATTACAGGGACATTGATCATTTAAATCATGAATTTAATTTAAAGTTTTGAACACAAGTTTAAAAGCTTACCGTGAGCGTGTACTGATCACATCCTTCAATAACAGGCCAGTAAATGCCATCACCCTCTGGTTCACAAGCCCAATTGATGACTAGGCTCCAATTCCGTTTCCAGCCGAAATCGTAAGGATACACAAACGGGGGTAGTTCTGGGTCAATCCTTCTTCTGTACTCTGCCTTTTCGACTATCCAGTCTTCAATACTGGTTTGATTACGATGCACGATTTTTGCCTGGACGAAACAAAGTTTTCGAAGTTGAGCATTAGCTAACCATAGGGCTAATTAAAATCTAAACAAAGTCACTCACGACTCACCTGATAATAAAACAAAGCGCTCACGCCTACCGACACGCCAAAGGCACAACCCAAACTGAATAAGCACCAAAGAAATCCATAGAAGCCTAAATAAACCAGTGGCTCGTTGAACATACGGAAGTATATATAGTATCCCTGAAAACAATGATGAAAACAAAAATAAGCCTTGAAATATAAATTATAGAAAATTAGAGATTAGAGTTCTGAATTTTTACCCTGTACGCTGCATGGTAGATCGAGAAACCTAGTATAATTGTGGCGTAACTGCATCCGACAGCTGCAGATACCAGGAAAGAAATGAAATGGGCGTGATTTTGATGGCCGACGCATTCGTTTATCCAAGGACCTGGAAATTTAGGTAGATCTTCTGTTAAGTAAATGAAATTCACCGATGAGGGAAAAAATATTATGAAGAAGCTGACTTACAATGGTGATCCATTTTCATAACGCATCTATTGCATTTTCTGGAATGTAAAAGCATGTTTTCATTGACCAATGGATCGATCATTGAGTAAGGTATCTATATAGTGGTGCCCATCCAACACATTTAATTACCTGCAGTGATGGGCTCTGGGAGCTTTGTAGCCATTACAATGAGTACAAAATTGAAGCTTGGAGCAATCTGCTTCGTCATTCTAGAAATAATCGAAATTCAATGAATTACTGCAAAACTCTGAATCAATAAATTGGTCACAGTTTATGGTACTCACAGGCTTCCAATTGAGCGGCAAGAATCCCGGTCCCTCATAAATTGAACACAAGAAATGATACATGGTCAGACCACTGCATAGACTGAAGAAGCTAATAGAAAGGAGACCTCCAATACTTCGATACGGTGGCCAGTACATCATAGAACAGTAGAGCATCGCTAATGTGATTGTTGAAATTAAAACTGTAAATCAAACATATTAAATGACCAAGATAAATATTGTAGATTTAATTATTATCCGATGATCTATTATCGTGTTTGATGTAAGAAGCTAATAGAAAGGAGACCTCCAATACTTCGATACGGTGGCCAGTACATCATAGAACAGTAGAGCATCGCTAATGTGATTGTTGAAATTAAAACTGTAAATCAAACATTAAATTACCAAGATAAATATTGTAGATTTAATTATTATCAAATGATCTAACATCAGTGTTTGTGTTTTCTAAGAAAATACAATTTATTCACTCAATTCCGCCCTACCCATTGTGCTCAGGGGTCCAATATGAAGGAGTGCTTTTCCTAATTCATTAAATGTCTTCATCCTGGTCCTGGTAGTAGTGCTTCAGATTCTGTTTCAGCTGAAAATAGACAATCATGATCATGCATTTTGCATTTACAAAAACTCGTCTATGAATGATATCACTCCCATAATGCATATTCGCATACTTTATCGTGTTTGATGCATTTACAAGAAAAATTCAATTTATTCACTCAATTCCACCCTACCCATTGTGCTCAGGGGTCCAATATGAAGGAGTGCTTTTCCTAATTCATTAAATGTCTTCATCCTGGTAGTAGTGCTTCAGATTCTGTTTCAGCTGAAAGCAATCACGCATTTTGCATTTACAAAAACTCGTCCATCAATCTTATCACTCCCATGCATACTCGCATACTGACGAGTGTCCGATTTCAAATATTGCAGTACAGGTGACACATCATTAAAAAAAGTTAAGTATCAAATCGAATAGTTTACCTGTGACTGCGCGAGTGTTCAGGTAGGTCAGGTGTCAAGGTTGCGTAACGATAAGATGGCTTAACGTGGGTAACCGTACCGTTTCAATGATACCTCCTGTTTAATTGGGATCAGGAATTATGATTTGCTAGCCTTGTTCCTAAGTGCCTATAATCGAATAAAATTAACTTTGTCACCCACAAAAATGCAAGCTGACAATAATTCAAGTTTATGGACTTCAACGCCGTGCGACAGAAATATATTTTTGTAGTTTAATTTTGAATCGTTCTTGCTTTCCCAGATTACAGATAACTCAAGATCAGCAACGCTGTAGATGGTGTCAAAATCCAGCCCGGCAAACGACTAGGAGGCGGTGCAATTGAAGATGGAATTGCAATCTGAATGTAAAATACCTCAAGAACACGAGGAGGCATCAGGGAGGGATCACCGCCGTTTTGCCGCTAATTAATTGTTTTCCATCATCTATCGATTAGTTAATTGTGTGACCGACCGACCGGTGACCGGTTGGTCAGCAAAGGGGTCACGATAGTCAAGCCATCATTTGTCGTTGTCGTCAAATCCACACGACAAAGTTACGGTAAGGTTTATGCGAGGTCACGATTTGATCCTTTTAGTTTTATGGGCATTAGTACCGGCAGAAATACATGAAAACGCCGCCAATTTTTTTCACCCTAGTTTATTTATTATTTAGGTGAGTTTAAGTTAAGTTACCTAATTTTGAGTCAGGCTAGGTTATACTAAAATAAAGAGCATGTGTATAATGGGCATTTCATGTGTCATGCTGCTGCTGCATGCTAAATAAATCACCTATTTGTCCTATCAATAATTGCGATTTGTCATGTTTATGAATTTATTTTCGTGATATTTTATCAATCTCGTTAATACTATATTCGTAATTACTTTGCAAATTTCAGATTTCCAGTGCTGACTGGGGTGGGGGGTGGGGGGAATACCTAAACTTCTAAGCTGAACAGAGACAGTACAAAGAAAGTCAACCATTTTCGTTATCTCGAACATCCTTCAAGATGGACGCCACAATTTCCGAAGATCCATTAGATTTGATGAAAGGAATGTCCAAATCGGATTCAATTGTTCCGAAACTGCCTCTCATTGACCCAACTACCAATAAACGACAGGATGGACGAACACCCAATGACATAAGACAGTTGTGTAAGAAATGATAAAATATTCACGGGCTCAGCTGAATCCCAGCATCATCGTGTGATTATGATGTTGTATGTTGTGATAACGCCATGATAATTAGTGCATATGATTTATATTAATTTATTCTGCAGATGTTCAAACTGGAGTGAGAGGAGGTGCTCGTGGTTCCTCGTATATCGAAGTGGGTGAAACCAAGGTTATGTGCGTCGTGAATGGGCCCAAGGATTTGTCCAGAAAAATTGATTTTAGGTTCGTATTCCTCCAGCGACCACACAACAGATGTATTCATATATCATTCATGGTGCACATTGCCTAATATTTAAATTATTTTAATTCGTCGCGATAGTGCAACTGGACTGTTATCAGTAGAGGTTCAGGCGATAGGGTCCAAAGTCGCAGAGAAGGACATTGTTCTGCTAAAAGAGGCATTAGAAGCTGTTGTTCTTCTAGTGAGTAGACCTTTTTCGTTTTTAAAACCTTCATTGGTGACGATGCACATGCGTAAATTGCGTTTTCTGTTTTATTCATAGGAAAAATTTCCAAAATGCCTTCTAGAAATATTCCTGACGATATTAGAAGATAATGGTTCCACGATGGCAGCTTGCATTACTGCTGCTGGGCTTGCATTGACAGACGCAGGTGTTCCTATTTATGACGCTCCTGTTGGTGGTTCATTGGTAAGATTACGGATCATATTACACATGACTAGTGTTTGTGCATTACTGCTGCTGGGCTTGCATTGACAGACGCAGGTGTTCCTATTTATGACGCTCCTGTTGGTGGTTCATTGGTAAGATTACGGATCATATTACACATAATGACCAGTGTTTGAAGAGCTGTAGCCGTGTTTGACTAAAAATGCAATCCATCTAATTGTTTACCTATGCTTGTGAATTTCCTAGTTATTCGATGGAAACAACGTTTACCTGGACCCTACCCGAACTGAACTTATGAACCTGGATTTAACAGATAGTATGAAGAACGAGCAGGGTGGTGGTGTGATTACAATGGGCTTCCTTCCATCCCGTGAACAAATCTGCCTATTTACCATGGAAGGGTAAAATCGAACCCGAAGCCCTGTCAACATGCATGGACACTTTGACGAACATGATCAACAAAACCTTTGGCGTCACTCGAAACCACTCCATGGAAAAGATGAAGGAACGCGAGAGAAACGAGGAAAATGCGAATTCTTAATTAAGTTAAACTCTCCCAATGTTTTGCATTTCTTATTTTATCTGCAGCATTTTTATCTTTCTTCAAATAAAGTTGCAGAATGCTTGTGTGTTCGGTTTGTACCAGAGAATATGGCAATTTTTCTTTCGTTTCGAATTTTTGTGTATGTAGTAGTCAGAAAGATTCCACGCCCGGCTTGCGGGCAGGTAGATCTCCACTTATCAATACGAATAATACGTATACGTACTAATACGAATGCCAATGAATATTTCAAGGTAATTCACTAATTTGTGGAAATGATAGATAACATATTCACCCTTGAAATACATGTTACATCTGTTAGCTTAGTTTCACTTGAGTCACGAGTTACCCGAATTCAACTGCATCTGGGTCGCATGTCACGTCACGAGTCAGCAGATTGTCAATTATTCATTATTTAGGCAGAAATAGATGACTCGGAGCTTACATGACAGGCTTTCGAGGACGTAATTATTCGAAACATGAATCAGGGGATCTTTTCAGGGTGATTCCAAAGAAATCGTAGCACTAGCTCAACCGAAATAATTTAATACCGACTCCATGCAAAAACGCGCCGTCTAAAAAGATCGAAATTGCAATTTGTATTCTTACGTCTTTCTTTAAAAATTAGATACTGACTGCCCACGCCACGAGCTCGGTCGACACATCATTTTCCCTGAATAATAATCTCCAGTTAAATCTTTTCAAAAATTGAGGAATAAAAAAAGAATAACGGATTCATTCGCTGACTAGTAATTTATGCAAAAATGCAAAAAAGATCATGATTTGAATAATGAAAATGAAAGGGAATCTGGTCTCTGCATCTTTTGTATTACAGTAGCCAAATAATGAAGAATGAAGCTGTTCTGTCAATAGCCGAAGAAAAAGTGCAGCCAAGAAGTAGGTCCCAATGAAAAGGGAAATTTTTTTTCAGTATCTACCTGCTGCCACTACTACTGGCAGTATTGTACAGGATTATAGTATTAGTATTAGTTAGTTGTTATTGTGGTTTTTCAATGTATTACAAATTACAATGCATACAATTACCGGTAGGAGTCTCACTCAAGTACGTACACCTATTATAATTACAAAACCAGTAGTAGCTCAGCAAGATGCAAGATTGCTTTGATATATATTTTTGTAAGGGGTTAAAGCAGAGCTTGAGGGTTAAGGGTGCGTTTCGCATTTTAAGGTTCGGATGGTAATTAGTGGTTGGGATTTCGTATTATGTAGGACCGTATTTAATTGATTGAATTTTCAATTAAAAACATGAGCATCGAGTTTTCCTATTTGGAATATTTTATCTCCGATGCTACACATATAAATCTAACATTATTAGCAGTTTATAGGGTTTTAAATTTAACGCTAAAATTATATAATTTTATATGGCGTCAAATCCATCTTAAAAATTCGTCGAACACGGAACATTATTGTCAATTTAGTTGAAATGATATTGCACGCTTTCTATTCGAGTATATATTATGCCCTCATGTTTGATTTGGTTACTGATATTACAGCTTATCAGTGACAGTGACCAAGGAGTTGGTAGCTTGGTCATTACCATAATACTACTGATGTGATTAGTGACTTGGCTGACAGGACAGGAAGCAATGAGGAGCGTAATAAAAAAAATAATAACAGAATGGAAAAGGTGACGGTCATCTCCTCTTACACGAGGTTTCCATTTCAATTGTTGTCAGAGTACTGGCAGTATTATTACAGTGTTATTGTCTCATAATGTAACTACAGCTACGGTATCCTTTCGTTTTTAATTCAAGTCCAGATTGGATTCTTGTTTTTTTTTCTGTAGGTGTAGGCCGCCATTTGTGAGCACTACTACGTTGTAATTTATAGTGGTTTGTGGGTATGCCTTTGACTTTGTTTGGCTTATGTGTTTGAAAATTTGAAAAGTATCTCTGCGTGTAATTGAGACGAGACAACGGAAATGGCTATGAATAGAGAAAGTCTTCTCACCATTAACTATTACATTATATTGACTCGAAAACAATCAACGACTCGTTACGTGGCATTTTTTTTCTTATTCTTATCCTATTATGAAAACACCTTATCGCACCAGTCCCTTCACCTCAAATGACAAATTGGACCAGTAGTGCCAGGCCAGATACCAAATCAGAAATTCGCTGTCACTTTTTACATAATTTCACACGCGTAAAGCGTAAGCCACGTCATTACAAATAGCCACGCATCTTCTACGCGAGCACCCCATACGCACCCCCCGTTGAACTTCTGATCTCAATTCCTGTGTTAAATCCTTGAACTCTTTGAAATCTAAGTCAAGGATAGCCTAGTACAGTAACCTATATATTTAACCATGGAATATATACGGAACAAAATATCTGAAAGAAGCCTGGATCCTCGTGGGAGTAATAATAACAATAGAAATTCCTGGCGTAAAAGGAAAAGGATAGCCTGAAGCCATTTACCCGCTGACACAGAGTAGAGAGCACATTCATCCCTGATGCAATCTTCTGTAAGCTCGACCTACCTGCAATATGGGTACACGGGGTAAATCCCAAACCAAAGAATAACAATGGGTTGCAACGGTGACCTACATTTCGGGCTCTTCCTGGGACTTACCTGAAATGCGTATCTATAGCCATGATGACAGGACAGCTGCCAGGGCTAAGCTAAATATTATGATTGTTGTGTATTTGCCAGTTATTTTAGAAGATTTGCATATTGCTAGAAAAAATTAATAGGCTATAATCTCTAGTAAAAATTGCAAGGCAGTTTAAACCATTTTAAGCTAAATTTGTATCTTTGGGTCGAAATACGCTAATAAATCAACAAATAAAATCCTAGCCGAATCATATTGAATTTTCAAATATGCGCTATTTTAAGCCTTCGGCTTTATTTCAGAATTTCAGTAGC
>VNWX01001910.1:0-13556 GCA_009869905.1 Ceratophysella communis | reverse complement strand
TGGAAAATCCGTTGTATTTGATACAATTTTCAAACAAGTTCTTGAAGTCCGGCCTGAATCTGCTTCCGAAATCCGAAACTACACAAATGAAGGGAATTTTAGGATTCAGAGCAGTGATGGAAACGGAAACCAATACTCATCTTCCGTTCTGCAACAACAGCATCAAAAGAAAACCCAGAAAATGACATCAATTAAACAGCTTTTTAATTCAACCAAATTCCAGAAGAATTTTAAGAGGTACGTTGTATGGCCTACTAATATTCACGAAAATTATCTTGAGAGCCTAATTTGTTGTGAGCTTATTGTCAAGTTTTAAGGCTTGAGCTTCTCAATTTGGCATAAGTTCAAGCTCGGTTATGACTTATTTTTTGTCGTTTTCAGGGGCGTCTTTTTAACCTGCATTATCTACAGTGAAGATAAATTACTTTTAACCACCGAAGACTTTCTGCCAGCCATTGAAGTCGATGAAGCTTATCCAAGCACGCTGCAGGCAGATTTTCATTGGCTACTTAAGGTAAAGCCGCTAGCTTAGCTAGCGGAATCAGCGTTATTTTGATATTGAACAAATTTTGTAAATAATATGAAAAACGCTTTGCAATGGTTTTTTTTAAATTCAAGGTTTCATGTACCTGGGAAAATGTTAAATCTTTGAAGCACGATATGGAGAAATCTGGAAGTGCTTCATCATTTCATTTCCGCCTTAAGCTTCTTCAAGCCACGTCAGCAATGCAAGTAAGTTACCAAGCAAACATTTATGATTAGAATTGCTTTTAATTCTACAGCAGCGCAATTTTCTGGAATTTCGATGTTAAGTTTTTTTTATTTATATTTCTCATTTTACCATCCAATTTACAGAATGCTCTTGGAGTTGAAAACCTTGGGCGTTTATACTACAAGCTAATTCGGGATAAAACAAGCTCCGTCGTTATAATAAGTTTAGTCAATCACATAAGCTCTACAAAAATGATCTCATCCATCAATGTTCGATGGACTACCGCAAGTAAAGTTAGCAGCCGTAAAACTAGCTCAACGCCAGACGATATTTCGAATTTGATAATTAACTCCATACCAGTAAGTATTACTGTGAAATCCACGAGATTCTAAAAAAAAAATTGGGGGAAAAATTCATGTTAATATATTTGTTATAATTTATTCGAAATAATGCTTTTCAACAGGATCAACTGCTTTATCATCAAATGAGTAACATTCCACTAGGCAGAGGACTCTACTTAGGTTACCTGAAACTAGCAAGTTCAATTGAACATCTCAAAATTATTGTCCAGCAGAAAACACCGAACCTTTTACCGCATGTAAGAATCAGAGACAATCCACATGTATCCAGGTTAGCAATAAAATTAAATTTCAGACGAATTTTTAATTAAGCACATAAATATATTGAAAATCGCACGCATTGTTTTTGTTTTTAAATTACCAGGGAGGAGTGGGGACTGATCCACAAAACTCCTAAATCCGACTCACCGGATACCCTGAATTACGAAAAGAACAATAACATGGACGACATTGACGAAACACGGAGCGATGATCACTACGAATGCCTCAATGCACCTGTAAATGAATTAACGCAGGCCCAAGAAATTTTTCGAACACAAGTCGACATAGCATTAGCGAAACTCTTCTCACTTCTAGAAATCGATAGTGAAGCATCTCTGTGCCATCGGTAAGTTCCATATTTCATTTAATAAATAATGATGCGTACATAATTTATAACATACATGAATCAGCCTTTAAAACACTCGAAGGCTTTAGGTAAAGTAATACCTAAAGAGCTTGAGATTGCTGGATGAAAGTATAATACATATACCTAGGTTTTTTTAATGAACAGATTTTACACGGCAGAAGTTGTTGAAATCAATGATTCCGTGTCCATGATAATCATCTACCCGGCATTAGAAAATGTATGTATCGGAGCTGGACAATCAGACGCACTGCTGAAACGAAATGATCTCATCGCTATTCCCATTCAGGTACATATGCTAAATTATCTATGTATAGGTTCACAAATGCGGAAAAGTGAAATATATGCTAACTGTAAAAAATCAGAGATGATTAAAAATTTCCATTGATTCATGATTTGTACATTTACATTCTGTCAGTTTTTAAGAGTTTACTTAATTTTTGTATTTTATTTTATAAGGTTTTTGAAATGATTCATCTGAATACGTATCAAAGGGAGCTAATAACACGCTACGCCCGCTTATCTGTTATTTTGGAAGTGGACACAACTCTAGCTCAGCATAGCCAACGAGAGGTATTTCGAAGCATAAAGCAATTAAATTCAGATTTTGAGTTCTTAAGTGAAGCAAATTTTTATATGCAAACCTGCTGCATGGGTAAAACTATGAATGTATGATCTCATTCTCAATTCTCATGCCGTAACCTATTTCAGGCGTTCTCGGACTCGGAAGTGGCTTCAGCGAAACAACGGCTGGCACGGCTGCAGACTTATCAATCAAAAATGGACGCTAACTGGAAAGGTGCTCGATGGTTACTTGAACTAATGACAACCGCTCGCAATAAATCAGTCCAACTCGTGTCGATCCAGGATACACGACTGTTTAACTTACGAAATAATACGTCGGGTGCACTTGGGTCTCTTACAGACGCTACTTTACAGAAACCCGCAAACATTCGCCGGCTAAGCAGTAACAATAACCTGGAAATTGTACATCGCATGATGCCTCCATTGGGTAGCGTATCACTTAAATTCTCTAAGAGCGAGAACCAGCTGGATAATTTGGAATTCACTGCTTCCAACATTGGCGGAGAGCGGCTTCTACCCTCGGGTCCGATCCCAAATTTCGTCACCCCTACTCCACGAAAAGTCAGCGCTTCCTGTATTTGCGAAATCTGTCGGCCAAGATAATCTTGCTTTCATCTCTACCCACTCTCAAAGCGATATGACCATACCACATTCGATATCCCCAGCTGAACAACTGGCCAGCAGCAGTCTTCAGAACCTGGCAATCACAAGTCTTAGAAGCCGAAAAAGCCCAATCCGATTCCGAATACCCATCCCACCGCAAAATCCAGCGACCAGTCCGGCCTTAGTGATGAACAAACTGACCACACCTATTGAAACCAACAGCCATTTACGAAGCATTGAGGAACCCCCTCCGATCCCTCACCGTCGAACAATGCTTCCTCCTCTACCTCCTCCAACACGCATGTTTCCTGCGCTGGATCCGCCGTCGTCACTCCCAGACTCCACTATTCCAAAAGTACAAGTAGTGAATTCGTTTGATTATCCAAGGTCGTCCTGGAACGGGAGCTCAGTATTAAGTCCTAGCAGTTCTTCCAATGGCGATATGCTTCATCAACTCAGTCCTCTGAATCATACCGCATCTTCTGGTGTAATCCAAGTCTACGCAGCATATGAGTGTGGCCTTAGCATGGGTACAAGTGTCCGTCTTCAGATAAGTGGTCAAACCACGAGTAAGCAAATTGTGGATTTGGTAGTGAAGCAACTGAATTCAGAAATTCAAGTAAAAGGTCAACGAGAGCCGGTCTACGAGAGAACTAATGACTTCTGCCTCGTCGCTGTGATTGGAGCTCGTGAGCGATGTCTTCGGAACGATTTTAAACCTCTGTATCTTCAACACCCTTGGAGATGTGGACGACTTTATGTAAGGAAGAATGACGATGTAACAGCTGCCATCGAAATGAACGGGAAGCATATAGCGAGTACTTGTGAACAAATTGGATAAAATATCAATAAACTGAAGAAAAAGTTAATTCATCTTATTAAACAAACTGTGATACTACTGCATAAAATAAAATACTAAAATAAATTAATGAATTCGGCTACTCGCACTAATTACAGTTTAGCTAATACATGTTTTTGCCGAATGTACAAGATATGAACCTACCGACGCGAGATATTTTACTGTGTTCAACCGATAACCAGAAACGGGAAGGGTTATTACATACACTGAATAAAATACGCTGGACTTTTTGCTAGACAAAATCGTGGAACATGAAAATATTTTATTAATCCAAAAACATATATGCTGTCGAGAGTAGAACCGTAATTATACAGAACTTAGCATGCACTTAATATTCTAGTTAAAATGATTAGTTCACTAAACCATACTCATTTTTTTCGAGCTTAGGCCCAATGGATATGGGAGCCGATAAATTTGATAAAGCATGCGTTGTAGGTTTGGTAAAAATGCCACTACCACTACCTAGAGCAAAATATACTTTAGAAATGAAATTACTACTGTCTAAATAATATGACATAAAAAGTATAATATTTACAACGGTACTGATACGGCGTGCAACATACAGAGTACATAGTACATAGTTTACAACGGTAGTGTTAGAGCGTGCAACCCGGAGTTAACATACTTGTTCTCTTACCGAACTGACGATGGAAATTACTGTAAAGGTTAGGCTGTGAAAAAAGTACGGGTAGGTTAGGTTAGCAGAAATGTTTGCGATCTCCGGGTCGCAGGCTTTATACGGACATTTACAATTCTCAATGGACATACGACATTCAGTCCCGAAAAAACCTTTGCAGATGCGAAAGATAAACTAATTATATCGAAAACCTCTCCAAATGCGTCTTGAGTGTCCTAAGGTGAGTGAATTTATAGTATTTTCTACAGCTCGTGGTTTGGAAACGCGGAACTTTTTTTATTTAATTTTTGTGAAGCGAAGTCAATGACCCCGAAGGAGAACAATCTTCACAACAAGTTTTACGCAACTTGCTTTTACTTTGTAATTTAATGCGAACTACATACCTAAATCACGAAAGTTTTAAGGACGTTGTGTCGGATGTCTGATCTGCTCGACGGTACATGAAGTCTTCAGAGTCAAGAGAAAGATGTATCCGGAAGTTAAGCCTCGTCCATTACTATAGCTTGGATCTGAAAAGATTATTTGAAAGAAGAGTCATTAAGTACACGAGATTATATACATTAGCATTAAACTCTAAATTTTTAAGACTGACGAGCACAATTAAATTCAACTTACGTCGTCTGGATCGTCTTCCACATCCGCATCCGTGTCAGATGAGAGTGTAATGGGCGACATTGATAATTCGGATGAAAACTTATTTTTCTTCGGCTTCGAAGCTCCGCCACTACTGCTTTCCGAAGAACGTGGAAGTATCATCGGCTTCTTACATCTTTTACGAGTGTCAGCTCCAATCAATATGGCTTCATCCTCACTTTCAGTGTCCAGAATTCCATCAAAGCATTTCTCATAAACCATTTTCTTTCCGCGCTGTGGTTTTGATTTAAAAAGAGGTGATTTGTAGGCTTCACGAGAGGTGCTCTAAAAATATTCAGATAGAAATTCATCAAACTAATCTCGTATACGGAAAGAATTCGTAACTTTATTGTAGGGTTCCGTAAAAAATAAGAATACTTAATACCGTACCGGAATAGGATCCAACCGTCGACTCCCTTCGATATTTCTTATATCGAACTCTAAGTTAAATGCAGCCAACTCCATATAATGAGACTTTATTTCTTCCTGTTTCCTCTGCAAAAAGGCTTGCACCTTGGCTTGTATTTTATCGGTCTCCCGACGCTCTTCTGCAGCTCGTCTTTTTTCTGCTTCGAGTTCACTGTTGGAATAAAGATAACCAGGTTTAGCACATGACTGAAAAATCAACTTGGTACTGTGGTTCAACTAAACAGTATGTTAGAACTGTAACACGGAATCTAACGGAACTTACGTCTTGTATTTCGTGAGTTGATATTCCATTAAACGACACTCGCCATCTTTTGTTGCAGCAAGCTGTTTGTACTTTTCACACTCAGCAGAAAGTACACGGTGTTGCTGACCTAATTGAGTCTCTAATGCCTCACGATCGCGTTGTTCCTGATGGAACTGTGTCTGTAATTGTTGACGGTCCACGCTGCAATTGAACGCAACAGTGATTCAAATAAAATCCTTGCCATGCCATATGCCATGTACTATTTCCATGCTTTTAAAGACAATAAAAACTTAGCGGCCTTAATTTGCACCTGATTTCAATCAGAGATTGAAAACCTGGGTTTTGGGTTACAGACTCAAACATGTATAGGACAATGTGGAATTAAAAAAACGAGTTTCTGAAGTACGGGTAATGGTCTTGCCCGGGGCGGGGATTAAACTTAAGTAGTTAAAGTTCCTATGCAGCACCATTCTAGAACTCTAATAAGTTAAAACCAAGCTTAAATCTGTAGTTTGTTGACTTGATTCAGTTAAATTGGTTTAAAAATTTTGAAATCGGTGGTTTGAACTTCAGATTTTAGCCGTTATCATGTACCCTTCGAACAACCAGATCGTGTTATCTTATTTTGTATCTCCGAATATACGAGTTCGGTTTTTATATATTTACCAGCGACTAAAGCTCCTTAACCGAGGGAGATAACTAGCGAGCTTACGTTAGGAGCTCATACATGTTGACCTGGATTTTGAAATCCGCTTCAACTGTATGTAGTTTGGATTTGAGCTGAGAGAATTCAGCTTCATGAGTACAGCAGTGGAATTTAGAGGTACTTGGACCAGGAGAATCAGGGTCTCCAGGTTTCTCATCGTATGCATCAGGAAACAAGTCAACAAATTTCTTTGTAAGGAGTTTGCGGCAGTTCGGACATTGATTACTGGTGGCTGCTCCAGATCTACAATAAAAACATTTATCAAATATTAAATACCATCCACAAAATTATTCCAAATGACTGTTATTCATCCTTATAGTTTCTACGAATAATTCAAAACTTACATGGTCCACTTGGTGATACAGAATGTGTGAAAAATATGTCCGCATTCCGCTGCTGAGAGGTTAGACTTTCCTCGTAAAAGCCTTGCATCTTGAGGCCCTTCGGTGTTAAGAGCAGGACTTTTCTCAATAGACTCACTGCAAATTGCACAGATTAGCACCATTCTCACGTCTATCAGTCAGTGTAGACCAATAATTTGACAATTTCTGTCTGGTGTCAGGGTTCCTGTCTTGCGGGTCCAACCTCCAACGTATGTGTATTTAAGTTGAGATGAGATCGAAATTGAAGGGTTCCCGAGTTATCTATTTGGATCAAAAGCACACATTTATATTCCCAAAAAAGAACTTGCGAACGTAGAACTGATAAAATAAAGGTCAAAAGTCGTACATGGCACACGTGGTCAACAGTAAACTGAGATTTAAATATGACAGTAGGTACCTTAAACCTTAAATCCCACAGATGACAGAGAGAACAAGGCCTAAACTGGAGATTGGTTTTGGATTTTGGATTTGTTTATATTATTCTCGGAATTAACCTACTTATCCACGCGATACTTCAGAGAAATAGCATGACCATGAACATGAGAGAGCTCAAATTGATTCCTACACCAAAACTAAACAAATCCAGAACAAAAAGTGTTCAATCTGCCCGAGCATTCTGGGCACTCCACGTTCAATTCAACAAGCCAGATTTTAATACGTACACTATAACCCATCTACAGATGTTTTTATACGACAAGTAAACAGTCAGCCAGGAGGAGCGCAGCACTTACAGAATCAGAACTCTTCTACACTGCAGCAGGCATTACTCCTTTGTTTTCGTGGCCTCAGCTAAGCTCAACTTTTATGTAACCAAGTAGGTACCTTCACTAACAACTTACAACTATGCTATGAGTATCTAAGCCTTCTTGGTTTGGTTGGCTGGTGCTGCATGCTGCTGGTAGGTCGTAAGGTTTTTGGATATTTTCGGCTACAACTACAATTGTATGATGTATGACCTGGCTCTGGCTCCTTCTCCCCCTCCTGCCCATGTTCCGATTCCAACAATGAGACAGGACGTAACAATGGAATTTGAGAAAAAAGGCTAGGTAATCTTGCTCCTTCAACGTCGTAGAACGTATTTTCATTCAGCTTCAGGACTACATGCATTATCACGTAAAAGACAAAAGAACGAACTTCATAAATGCAATAAGGTCCAAGATAAATAAAAGCTAAACTAAGGTACTACCTTAGCTACGTCGCGGTATTAGAAAGGTACCTGGTACCTATTTGCTATGTATGTTGTATGTACGGAGTAACGTAACGTCGTGGTTCGTTAGGTACGGCAGCTCAAATATTATTTTTAGATCAAAGAGCAAAACCGGAAATTACGTGCGGCTCCTAGGATTTACTATTGATCAAAATGGAACCTCTTTTATCGAAAATACAGGTGCTTTATTAAATGCATGATAAACTAATAGCAAATAAACAAAATACTAGAATCAAGTAATGTGCGCTTGACGGTTCGAAGCTTGGTATGTATTTGATAAATTGTAGATATTTTATTGATGGTGAGGGTGAGGTGTGTAGCGAATTTAAAGCAAATTTTGGTAAAGTTAAATTAATTATTCCCAATAATTCTGTCAATATGAGGTACACCAACTACATTAAGACACCCAAAAAATTAATTAAATTGTACTTCGTATATAGTAAACTTAATTGTACAAAAAAAATAAAAGCAGATAGTTCCAGTATTTACTTTTATTGAATAGGTAGGTGGAATCTAGAGCAGAGCTCAAAACTAGCCGACTATGACAAATAGGTCCGAACAACAGCTTTGATGGGCTGGCGACACAGAGCACAGTGTGACAGTGCAGTAGCACATCTTACACAAGACACGAAATGACCACAGGGCAGAAAGACGACGCCTACTTCATTGTCCATACAAATTTTACACTGACGGGCTTCTTTCAACTGACGGATTTCTTCTTCTAGTGTTAATGCTGCAAATAGATATAAAAATTTTGAAGATTAGTTTCTGGATGGTTATTGCTTTGCTTCATTACATGTGAATTAAACTATGATTAATTGACTTACGTGCTGCTTCCTTCTTCGCCACACAAGCAGTTGGAGCAGGAGTTTCCTCTTCTCCAGAAGATTCTCCATTTGGTGGTGTACAAATTCCACTGTCCCCACTGGGGCTCCTCGTCGCTGGGGCTTTGATCACTGTGGTTTCGCTCACATCTTCGTCACCACTGGAATTCTCTTCTTGAGAACTTGTTTCATTTTCATCAGAACTACTACTTGAGTTCAATTCAGACGAGCTCTGTTCCGAAGAGCTTGCTTCCGCTTCAGATGAGCTAATATCCGAAGAAATTTGTCGAGACGAGGACGAGGATGCGGTGGATGCAGATGATGAGTCTGATCCAATTGCTGGATTCGGTTTAGATTTAGTAGCGTTTTTAATATAGTCCTGGCCTTTGTTCAGGAGAACATAGGGACAAGTAGAGAACCATCTTGCGTGTTCAAACCAGGGGTCGTCTACCTTTTCCCAGTTTCTCAGTCCTCCATGGCAGTAGAAGCACATTACATGATCCTGGGTTCCGATATAGAAGAATCCGGCTTCTGCCATGACTTCGGGGGCTTGTCCCGAACTCTTTGGCCAGTTCGCGAATGTTTTAAGGCGAGCTTGTAGAGTGACTAAATTCTTTCGGGCAGGGCCACTCTTCGTTTGAATCCCTAAACTAATTGCTAGGTCTTCGGGGTCTGAACTCAACGGTTGGGCTCCACGGACATTTACTGCAAAGACAAAAAATATGCTAGTTGATTCTAAATCTGCCAATTCGATTTTGAAACTGGTACATACATTTAAATGTGTCCGAAAACTCAAAACTCACCCTGGTCGTGACCATGGTAAGACATGTGGGGAGGTGCTTCGAATGGACCGCAAATGTCATAGCCATAAGCGGCATGATTTACTTCCTGGAGCCTCGCAGCTTCTTCCTCTTGTCCAATCGGAATATTCCCAACAGGAAGATTGGAAATAAACGGACAGCGTGGGAAGTGTCTCCGATGTTCATTTAGCGGAACGTCTCCCTCTTCCCATTCCCCCGCGACGCCTCGACAAAACGCGCATTGAACCTAGGAAACAAAACATAATTAGGTTAGTCTACTGCTATTTTTGGATCGGAAATGTTGCAAGACGTGGGATTATTACCTTGTCTCCGTCCCGCAAGAAGTAAAACCCAGCCTTTGCACAATCTGCTGGTTGGATGAACGACACTGGCCAGATAACTCCAGCTCCATAAAATGTGTTCAGCCGAACTTGTTCAGATTTTAACCCATCGAAATTGGTGGACGACCGGGTATAAGGACAATTTAAGGTATCCAGTCTGTAATAAGAAAACATATTAATTATTAGTTTTTTTTTGGAATTGTAACTGAACATTCATCATAATGCAGGCAAGGCGAACCGCAACAAAATTCTGTAACGTAACACCAACCTAAATATCCTTTTCTATATTTGTCACAAATTGGAATCTCTCTGGGGTAAATATTCATGTAAATAAATAGATGAAAGCTGACAGTGCAATACGGCTGCTTTTCGAAGAAATGAACTAGGCTCTATTCAAAAGAGCAACCTGAGCGTCGTCTTCATATGTAACCCTTTTATGTTTGATAAAGATACCTAGTTCAGCAATAAGTATAGGATACTATCAATAACACGTTTTTTCTGGAAAATGATAAATGTTGAACTTATCAATTTTGGTCGACGTTAGAGCTCAGAACCAGTAAACCTGGATTGAAAGCGTTTCCAAACGTATTACTAATGGTTTAATCTTACTTTGACTGAATGAATGAACTTTACAAGCGGCGCTTTTGTAACCACTTGCAACTTGCAATAGTGCCCCAACCCCAACTCTACTCCACCTAACTAACCACATATTTATCAAACATGAAACTTTATACGAGTTCAATTCTGACGCCTATTTCATTAACAGCAATCTGCATAGCTTGACTGGTGCAGGTTAACCACCAGTGCACCTAAACGGTCAACCGTGACGAGAAAACATCTATCAGCCACCTGACTTTTGTTATTATGCATATTGTGATGCAATTTTTATTTTCAACAGCGCATTTAATCGCTGAAGCGCAAATATTTGCAGCGAATACAAGAATATATGATTCTACAAAGTAAATCAAAATCAAGCAATCCGAAAACATTTGCTTTCAATCTCAATCAACACCATATACCATGTTTTGACTTCCACTATCGGCATCGGCACCCCATTCTGCTTCCCAAAGTCCAAATAATTATGAGTGAGATCCATAAAGCGCTTGCGAAAATCTCCAACTTTCATCCTCCTCGGAAACACTTCATTCGGTACTTGAATAAAAGTAGGATGCAATGTCTGGCTTCATTTAATCACTAGCGTTCATGTTGATTTTAGTAATTATTATTATGGATTCCGAACTTTATCTTGGCGTTAGTTCGAGCATGTATAAAGTACGGAACCAGAGCCCGACGCGGACGCGACAAGTAAAGAATTACCTACTACTAATGTGCAAAAGTGTAAACGCAAACAGAAGCAGAACTACTGAGACGGTGACGGTGGCTGAGGATTAAAACTTATGTAATCTCTATCTATTCTTGAAGAGGCGTCAAGTGGAAGTGGATGCTTTGGGTTGGGCGCAGAGGTAAGCACTTCAAGGTAAATATGAAACAGTAAAACAACCCGAATTAACGCATTTGCTGGAGACAAACCACAACAGGAGTACAGCAGGAGTGAAGCGCTTGAAATTGAAAAGTCGAAATGCTTGGACCGGAACGTGATAAAAGATAAAATAGCTCAACTGACTTCGCCAGCAAGAAATGGAAATGCATCACTAATTGAAAATGCTTCCTGCTACTGGAAATCCCAAACTTACCTAGAAGTATTTGAAGATCTAGTCATCATCATTCTGTTTGCGGGTTCAATAGCAAAAGTGGTAGGAGGGCACGAATGGCTGGGCGAGGTGGGATGAGCCGCCGCGTCACTTCGGGTTGATGAACAACGGGCACTAGTACTAGTTCCATTACTGTTCCGGACAGGGAGGACACTTTTCGGACTAAAATTCGTATTTGTAGGGGACGAACTAGATGCGGTTACATCGAGATTCAAGTTCATGTCACTAAGATCATTTGTACTCGGAGGGGAGGTTCGTCCTGTCCCTGTCGTGTCCATACTTATGATTCCACTTCCACCTTCACTTGTATTCTGTTGGTCAGTGGTTGTCGTTGTCGGGATGGAAATAGCTGCCATATTTGCGTCCATACTGCTTGACGTAGGTGGAGAGCTGGATTTAAACTGCTCGTGAGCTTGAACGATGTGGCCAGACTCCATACGCTCACTGCAAATAAACAAGGAATTCACAATGAATAAAACAGTGGATAACTTCACAAACGTAATACGTTTTAGAACAATAGAGCCTAACAACGAAATGGCAAGGATCACGAAAGGCGCATAAAGTAAATTCAGGCCACAAAATTATTAATACTCACGTTCATTTCTGGCGAATCAAAAAGTAAACGCGATTTAGTCAGGTTGTTCCAAAGCTCGTTTATATAGCTTTCTGATTAATTAAATTCAAGTTTATTACCGTCTTCCAACCAAGAAATTCTATTAAGGAATGTCGCAATAAATATTATCAACCGAAGCTTGTGACGTTGACGTGGACTAAATGCAAGTTACGAAGTAGCTGAACCAACGTTACGTCGCAGCGATGTACACAATCTAAAAATCAATAGAACAGGAAACAGGACGGTTCGAGCTTTCCTTTATGACCGACTCCGAAGAACCCGACCCTTCTCTTGGAAAA
This sequence comes from Ceratophysella communis, assembly GCA_009869905.1. Taxonomy (NCBI): domain Eukaryota; kingdom Metazoa; phylum Arthropoda; class Collembola; order Poduromorpha; family Hypogastruridae; genus Ceratophysella; species Ceratophysella communis. Next base: position 985 of record VNWX01001910.1, on the reverse strand, counting down.
TACCCAAGCCCAGGAGTGTACGTCACACGTAAGCCCCTCTTCGGTGAGCTTCTAAAGGCAACCTAAAAATAGGCCTATCAAATTTTCATTCATGAACACGAGATTCAACTTATGACTTGGGTCCAACTCCAGCCTAACGTTCTCATGTATCATTATTTCCTGTGTCCTGTGTAAGCTCTATATCATTATATCCCCAGTATATGCTCTAGTATATACTAAAGTGTCGAGTTAAGAATTCCGTCAAAAGTTTCCGTAATTTAATAAAACATACCCTTAATGTGCGACTTTCTTCAGAGAAGATGAACGAACAAGTAGAAGTTTAGTTCGGAGTTTGGATTTTCAAATAGATGTGTATTTTTAAGAAAACCTTCCCTTATTTTAGAAACGTTGACTAGGTAGGTACCACTGTTTCGATCTGGAACAACTACTGTAGTAATTAACTTAAGATTAGTCGAAAAGGAACACGAAATCTAGGTAGGTACCTATCTAAAATCCGGGATAATCAATCCGAAATCAAAGCTCTTTTAATCTCTAGCAGTGAAATCCTTCAGCTCGATTCAGTTCTTAAAGTACTACCGGGACTGGGATCAGATTAGCCTTAGCCTTGACGCTGAATCAACTACTACGTCGTACACTACACTAATACATTGCATTAATAACACACTTCATAATACATAGGTAATTGTAGTTTCCAATCCCGTCCCGAACTGACGAAGTACTGTAACTACGTGCATTACCCCACCAATTGCGTTAACGGAATTAATTATTACAACACATACCAACGCGAGTTCTGCTGGTTGGTACATGTAAATAAATGCTATTATTGGCAATTTGGTTCTATCTTTTCGCGTTTCGTGATGCTGACACGACACGCAGGAGAAAGTACCACCGTTACCGCATTCGAATGTCTGATCAGTGTACACCAATTCGGTTGGTGCTATATCATCAAGGACAAAATGAATTGTCAAATTCAAAGAATTCAAGA
>VNWX01001909.1:0-13558 GCA_009869905.1 Ceratophysella communis | reverse complement strand
GATCCCACATTCCTAAGAATCAATATCCACGTGTTGAATGTCCAGTTAAATCTTTGCATAATATTTTCTTTAAAATATAGGTGGAAGGTAGTATCAGGCAGCAAAATTCTTTTTTCGTGAGTTAAATAGTCTTTGATATGCGTATTTGAAAATTTGCGTTGGCTGGCAGAATTGGCATATCAGCGTTTGATAATCAGGTCAGAGTTAGGGTTTAGGCCCCATAATCATTAAAGGTCAAGTTTTTCAAATTTTTAGCATTTAGAAAGATGATACTTCGGTTGCAGGTATCAAATATTAAGATTGCAGCTTGACATTGAACCTGAATGAGAAACGCTCGTTTTATAAGATACGATTCTCAGCAAAATTGCATATACACTTTTAATTTATTAACGCTCGAATAGGGACAACTAATGACATAAATCCATAAATCGGAAATGGCCAAGGCCAAATCCATGGCCATAAATCGTGGCACATTTTGATAGTAATGTGGAATCAATTCATAAATTCAAAATTCTAAATAATGCTTACATTTACTATATATGTTTCTGAATTGAATTTCAACACGCCATCAAATTAAACGAGAGTATAAAGTAATGTACTCAAATCCATAATGCGATATGCGATTATGCCTGTGCCAGGTTTACGCTCTCCCGAGCGGTATGGCTCTGGCTCGGGCGTTTTCGGATAAAATTGCTTGGACTTCGTCCGCGGACCTCTGTGCTAAGTCAGTTGCCGTTAGAGCACAACGACTTGCAAAATTCAACGGCCGATTCAGTGGTGACTCCATCCATTGTGAAACGGTTACTGCCGGAGCCCCTGTTAGCATTTCCAATTCATGATGCAAGACGGTGCAATAGTCATCCAGCGGCTGGAAGAAATCAAAACAGAAGTCATCAACAACAGTATTGATTGGGAGAATTGAAAAGTCAAAGAATAATTACCAGATCGTTTTCATCGTAGCCGAACGGATTTTCTATTTCATAGCCAATGGCGAGTACTCCAAGCATGCAAAAAGATCCCAAGCCAACAATAAGCAAGCTCCACCATCCCAAAGTCACAGCAAATTGAAATGGAAGTGCGATCAGTGACAGCCAGATTGAAATGTGCAACTGGATACTAAATGCCATCGGAATCGGAGTCCTCACAATTCGTTCGAAATTGGTTAGACAATCGATCAGTGTGTTCACTCCTGAAAAAAACGAACGCAGGAACATAAAATGTGTTGAGGTTAAATGTTTTTTTAGTGTGGATTTACCCGCGTTCATTGTAGTAATGTAAGATGCATTACTTGTTCCATTCTTAGCCACGTGGTTGATAACAAATGATTGCAGATGACATATAATTTCCAAGGGTATATTGGTTGGAGTTGGAACATCGTATGCTGCAAGCTTAAACGATTTAACTAATTTCGTTGGGGCTTTTACGTCGCCATTTGTCTCAGCAGCGGCTGGTTGAATCTGACTGTCCAGTGGAGCATTAGCTGATGGCAAGGAATACTTGTGAAGACTTCGAACGAGGTCGCGGAGATCCGGATATTGGTAGGAATATTCCTCTCTTAGATAATGCTTTGTAGCTACTGCAAATGCCAAGCAGAGATTGACTGCGGACTTCTTCTCGACCAGATCAATAGCTTCATCTCCAGTCATATTTCCCCAGATATTAATGGCTAAATTCCGAATGGTTTTGTTCATTGTCGCCCAAAGCATCCTACCTTCTTCGTACCTGAATCATACATAAGTTTACGAAATTGAATCCCGAGTTTGGTTTATATAAATTCTTTTAAAAAATTCGAGTCACATTTCGGCTGAATTACCTAGAAGATGCGGTAGTTGTTCGAAAACCCAACAGAAGCCCCAAAACAACGCCAATTATTGCAGTAAGACTTCCACCTAGAGGAATTATTTCGACTTTTCCATATTTTGTTAATCCAACAAGTCCTTGCGCAGAGGAGCAGTAACATTAACACTTGCCACCACACGTGTTTTATAACGGAACCCTTATTACGAAGCATCCACAGCATGGCGCCGAATTATTTTGTTTAACACTTCTGGTTGTCAAAGTATATTAAAACTTTCAGTTGGGACTAAACAACAATGAAACCTAAATAATTGAAATCTGACACAAATATTTAGCATTTAATCTTAAGTATTAAAAAATTACAAAATTTTAGACACTATTAGGTTTCTATTTCTATTCAAGATGAAGCTTTGTTTTTATCAATAAAACCAGACCTGCTTAAAAGCACTTTAGTCTGTTCTTTCCTAGAAGATATTCGGCGTTTAGGTTTTAAGCCAGAATTAATGCACAACAGTACATCTATGTATCACTTTTTGTCCAGCTCACGATCACGATCACGATTCACGAAACGAATAAAGAGTTCACATCTTTTTACCAGTAAATAAGCAGTAAAAGAATACTCTTGTTCCTGTCCCTGTCCTGTTGTACATATATACAAATAATTACTGGATACCTATCGAAAAGAATTTAGGGGCTCCTCAAGGCAAACTTGATTTTTATTCCGTTCTTACTTTTTATTTATTACCAAATGCAAAGAAATTACACAGCAAGCCCATAAACATATTTGACATTTCAGTAGATACAGCATAGTGGAAGGTATCTGATGCTTATGACAATTTGATGACCTGTCCAGCAAGTTTTTGATTTCTAGTAGGTAAATGAAATTTTGGTTTTGGACGGACGGACTATGCCATTCCTAAACACTAGGAAGAGCAATAATGCAGTCACGAATTCTACATAAACAGATAAGAAAATATATAAACATCTAACATCTCTGGAGTTTAATCGTTTATCTGTACACAGCCAGTCCCACCCCCACATCACACTAATGCACTTATGAGTTTATTAGCATTATATGTATATATAGTAGATAGTTCCATGAATAAAAATTTGACGGAGCGGAGGCATCAAAATAATTCTCCGCAGCTCCCGAGGATGTATCAACTCGACTCGGACTTATTGAAAACTGTGACCTGTGCTAATTGCAATATGGTAATCCTAATCAGATCCTATAAAAATTAAAAACTTGTGAAATTGATTGTGATGTGCATTGATGAATGAGAGGATCATAGATTCATTCCTATAGCAGTCTTTGTAATAAATATTGAAGCTATCATGTTCAAAAGGTTGTGTGTTGTCAAAAGTTCGTATTGTCGTTGTTTTAAATCTGTAGTATGAGTATGAGTAGGATTAGTAATTAATTAATTGCCGGTGGTTAGGTGCGTAGCGCAAAGCACTATACTAAATGCAAATGCACATGCAAACATACATTTTGTTACTTTTCATCTTGCTATTTAGAAATTTTGGGGTTCGTGCCTTTAGGAAATACTGACGCGTCTCTTTTTTGGGTGATAGAAATCGGAATCGGAATAGAAAACGAGAGCGAGATTGCGCAGATGCATGCAGATGCCTGTACAGTAAAAGCCAAAGCTACCGCAAAGGCAAAACAATCCGGAGAACTATGCAGCGTTTTTTTAAGTACGTGTTCTTTGATTCTGTCTCTCGCCAACGGCCATACCACGTTGAAAGCACCAGTTCTCGTCCGATCACTGAAGTTAAGCAACGTTGTGCCCGGTTAGTACTTGGATGGGTGACCGCCTGGGAACCCCGGGTGTCGTTGGCATTCCTTTTTGCATCTTCATAAAATCATTGATTTTTCATACAAATGTTAGGTTTTACCAAAATTTTGATACGATTACTGTACATATCGCATTCCTCGATCTAGATTGTTTAAATTTTGTACTCTAAAGGCTGTAAGCAAATAAGACAGCCCTGGATTTTCCCGCAGTATAGTAGTGCCCCTGATTCTGATTCTAATGCCTGTTGTGCCTGTGCCCTGACTTCAACTTCAATGATGCTAATTTAACCAGCACTCACAGCAAATCATTTTATCTCTGATTTAACTAGAAATGTATCATGCTCATGCTCATGCCAACAATTGGTATCACTGCAGCCTGATTTGAACAGTTTACTGCCCCTATTGTTTTTAGTAGGCGGTTCAGTCCGCAAAGTCATGCAAAGGTCGATAGTGGATTACAGACAGGATTAATTGTAGTCAGTAAAGGGATTTTTGGATTACATCCTTGCAATGCCCTTTTCATTTCGGATTTATCACTAATTGTCATAATTATAATATGTACCGAAGCGCTGTAAGTACTTTATGGACACTATTGTCAGAAGAACATGCCCTCGTATAATCAAACTCACATTCGCACAATATGAGATGAGAGTACGATTACGATACGATACTCAAAAATGCAAATAGAAGCGTGATCGGAAAAATTGAAACCAACGGCTTAATTTTCAAAAGTTCCTACTGGAATAAATACATGCTTCGAATTTGAAAGCCCCCTAGGAGCAGGACACGCCCTCATTAATTTAGGCTGATTCAATATTTGTTGTGCTATTCAATTCAAATTGAAAGGAATCTGTAGCCTTCACTTTAGGCACACCGGGACCGGGACAAGTACAAGGATTACCAAAAATTGTTGCAATTCCATGTAAGTTTTCCCTTCATTGAACACATTCAGATTCAATACGAGCAAGGAATTATTTTATCACTTCTAATAATTCTAATTCTAATTGGTACCTCTCCAACCCTAAGCTATTCATTAAGTAGTTAAAGGGAAGCACGCACACACAGAAAAACTGACGCTGACACATTATATAAAATTATCACCATTTATTACATAAACAGACATTTGGCCGCAAGAGATACAAGTAACGCCTGTCTTTTATATTCTTGCGCATATTAATAGTATTTGCTGAGTTGAGGTTTAGTTATTCTGGCATGAACACATCTTCCGTTTAATCTGTGTTAGCAGTTAGCATTTAGCATTATTGCCTTGGAGAGGAGTCCACATTTGCCCTGCACTCATCGTTGAGGTTATACGGTTTGACGCTAATTGCTATAACATTTCAAAACCAAGTCCTTCAGTGTCAGGATATATTCCAGGCCAGATCCGGAAGGTGTTCGTGCAAGCAAAACGGTAAGTACAGGGGAAATTTTTACTGTATATTACATTATAGGTTTTATTCGTAGCTACAATATCCGCTCCATTATTTTTAGACTAGAGGCATATACATAGATATATGCCTCTTGCTCAATATTGTTCTGTGCCAAATCTATATGGGTAGTAGAGTGGTAGAGTGGTAATAGTACCCGAGAGTTCTCCGGAAACAGCTGCTGATCGGGATCGGGTCATTTTTTTCCTGAAAATATTTCAGAAACATACAATGGAAATCGAAAGTTTGGAACAATTGGTGGAGAAGTGCAATGCAGGCTTTGAAAAGGAGTTTGGTTCGCCACCAACCATCGCAGCTAAAGCACCTGGTCGTGTCAACATAATTGGAGAGCATACGGACTACAATGATGGCTTCGTTTTTCCTATGGTAAAGACCAAAATCGAACAAGTTAAATATCTTGAGTGTTAACCTAATCTATGATTTTGGTCAATTCCAGGCAGTTCCAATGTACACCGTGGTTGTCGGGAAGCCGAATGGGACTGATACGATAAGACTAGCCACATTAGCTGATTCAGTCGATGAGCCTAAACGAACCGAATTCAGCATTCCCAAGGAGGGAGCAAGATTGACTCCTGGAACACCGAAATGGGCCAATTATGTCAAAGGAGTTGTGGAGTATTTCCCAGGTATGGTACACCATCGCTATTGTTATATAAAATTTTTTTATTGTGTTAAATATTTAAGTTCATGCCAACATCTCTAATTTTTAACTTTTAACACAGCTCCACTGGTCGGATTTGACGCTTGTTTTATAACTTCGGTCCCAATTGGAGCCGGTTTGTCCAGCAGCGCTTCCCTCGAAGTTTCCACCTGCACATTTCTGGAAATTTTGACCAAGAACAGCTTAGAGTAAGTCTTTAATCTTCAGTTTAAGGTCCAATTTATTCTATAAACGCCTTTTCAGAAATCGAACATGGCAACAGGAAGCAATTAGATTTATGGTCCCAAACGGTAAACTGGCCTTAAAAACGTTCGAGTGTTTCAGGTGTTATGAATTGTACAGTGTAAGGATAGTTGAATTAGAAATTCTAACTTGGATTCCCCATTCCCATTCCCCTGCCTTACAAGCTCATTTTTAGCTGCTTTCTTATTCGTAAAATAGTTTCAATCTTTAAAAAAAAACTGAGTGCACTGCAAGCTGCAATTGGATATAAAATCTAATCCAAATCAATCTAACTGAAGATGAGTAATGCGTTTTATTTGTAGATTGACAAACAAAGCGAAGCTATGTCAGAAAGCAGAACACAATTTTGCTCACATGCCCTGTGGAATTATGGACCAATTTATTTCATGCATTGGGGAAAGACAACAATGCATTACTGATTGACTGTCGCTCATTGGAAGCCGTTCTGGTGCCGTTGGTTCCGGAAAACGCCGGCCAAAATTCTAATACGGAGGATGTTACATTTCTTGTTGTAAATTCTAATGTGAAACATGAGTTGACCGGAAGTGAGTATCCACAAAGAAGGAATGACTGCATTGAAGCTTCTAAAATTCTTGGAGTCAAAAGTCTTCGTGAGGCTGACATGTCAAGTCTTCGAGGTCAGTAAAGGGAATAAATACTAAAGTTGTACAAACAGTAATAAACACTAGGTAAAATCATTTCCCAATTCTAAAAAATGGTCATAAATTATGTTCTACAGAAAAGCGGGACATTATGGGAGATCGAGTCTACAGGCGCTCTTTACACGTTGTCAGTGAAATCGAAAGATGCACAAAAGCATCGGAAGCAATTCTAAATGGAAATTTGGAAGAATTAGGACGACTTATGTACCAAAGTCACGTTTCTATGAGGTATGAATTTTTAAGCTATATTAATTTTTTTTGTATATCTGTAGTGCTTTAACAGTCGCCCATAGCTAAATTACTCATTGTTCATTTCTAGGGACTTGTACGAAATTTCATGCCCTGAACTTGATCAACTGGTCGACATCACAATGCAAACAAGTGGCGTTTATGGTTCTAGAATGACTGGCGGAGGGTTTGGGGGTTGCATTGTTGCACTGGTAATTTTTAGCTTCTAACTAAACCCCGTTAATTTATCAGACTGCTAAAACCGGAAGAATTGCTTATTTCCAAATCTATAATTGTAATTAATCAAATTGATTTTAATAGGTGAAGTCGAGTGAAGTCAACAAAGTAATTGAAGAAGTCAATAAACGTTATACTAAAGGATCTTGCTATGTTTTCAAAGCAGTTGGCGGTGCAGAAGAAATTTTACTATAACTGTAACCCTAAACCTTAAACTCTACGAAGTAAAAGATGTAATATATATTTTAGTAAGCAGTGACATTAAAGTCTAAAGTTGGACTGTAAATTGCAATTAGGTAGATATTGGAAGTTTCAATCAATGCATTTCATAATTCATAATACACACTGCACACACCCGTCTGTAAAAGAAATAGAAAAACACCTACTCATTACGAAATTTTAGCATTTCAATTTCAATTTCAAATGAGATTTATTAACGTGTCTCTTCAATTTCAACTTTCCTTACCAATTTAACTGCAGCATCATTGATCAATTCCAATTAAGTTTCTAAAATAATTTGGAGCCCCATAATTTTTTCACTGGGCGTAAAGGCGAAATCGATCAACACGTTAACTGTTCTTAATAAACTAAAGGTCGGAAAAAATTAAATTATAATGAAATTAACGCGTCCTTTACAGAAAAACTCGATTGAACTATCGCCATCGAGTGGCAGAAGTGAGCAAGCTTATCATCTGACGCGCGGTTTCGTTTGCTATTTGAAATAAAAGTTTCAGAACTGTTCGGCGCCGACCACGAGGACGGACAACGAGGTTGGAGGTGTTCGGATTTTTTTTAAACCTTTAACTTCCAACTTCAATTAAACCCTGGTCATTGCTATTCTGCTTATTTATCTAATATTTAATTCGCTGTCATTAAAAGTTGTGCAGTAGAAGATCCGTCACCTGCCATTATTTGATTGACTTTTGCAAAGAAGACAGGACATGTATTATGGAGCCTGCAGCTCCACGGGTTCCACAGAAGAATGAACTAACCAAGAAACAGGAGCTCAATAATCACGTAAGTACAAAGTACTGGCTAAAAAAAATTCAGGAACTCATAATCAATATTATAAATCTCCACATTTCCTTAGATTTTCACATTGTACTGCATGTAAAAAGAAACAAATTAATGTAATGTGAAAAGTATCATCCATCATCTATTGTCTATTCTAATTGCTCGTTTGTCGTTATTAGATTGTTCGTATGCGAAAGTGTGTACGCCAAGCACGAGTCCATGTTATCAATAAATTAACCAAAGAAGTAAAGCGTCTACGAGATCGTAAAGGACCGGAGAATATACAGCTCAAAGCACGACGAAAATCCGAGAGATATTTAGAAGAAATCAAAGTTCTTAAGGTAATTGCAATTGCTGTTTATCTTGCGTAAGAGCGTTTGCGTAATGAGCAGATTGAATCAGATAGCGCAAACTAGGACTCAACTTTTGAACGCGCTGATGTGTCTTTGACAATGAAAAAAATTACTTGACTTCAAATCCAGCAAAATTGTAATACGTCAAGTTTTTAGCCGCAATTTAGTTACAAATTAACTTCTTAATGATATGATAGGACTGTATGTTAATGGTACTTTTTTTGTGCAATCGTTTTTCAGCATCTGAAGCCAGACAAGGTCTCGGTTTATGCCCTTCAAGATCAAAATACACTTGAGCAATCATTACAAGCTAAGGATTCCACGACAGAATCCAGAGCATTAGCAAGATTGAGTCATCATCCTATTATCCAGACACAGGTTACGAAATACCGTGATCAGAATCCGCATTGGATTCTTCAAATTCCCGTCTTGTTGGAAAAAAGCAAGGAAAAACAAAAGTTAACGCAGAAAAAGGCTGAGAAAAAAGAGAAAGCAAAGGAAGTCGTCAAAGCTGAAGTTGAGACTAATCCCGACGCTGACCTTGACTCGGACACGGATTCACATACTGGTCCTGTCGAGTCTGAGGAATCCCAAAAACCAGTGAGGAAGGTTCCAGAGAAAAATAAACCTGAGAAAGTAGCCAAGAAACTTCCGATTCCAGTCACAAAGCTTGGAAAGGAAGAGGGAACGGTCAAAATACAAATTCTGAAAGACTTGACGGATTTGGAAGAACCTGCCTCAAAAAAATCAAAATCGGAAGCCCCATCTCCACGTGAGGAAAGAGCAATCAAACGCCCCAAAAGTTCTTTTTTTATTGGAGGCGTTGATGATCCAGTAGTAAAAGACAAATTGGATCAGCAAAATAAAGCATTCAAGCCGTCGAATTCTGAGCCACAGCAGCCTCCTAAACCGTTGTTTAGAAAAGGGAAGCTCATCAAGCCATTAAATCGTGCAGGCCGCCGAGAACAAATCTACGGAAAACCGACCCGCAGTTTCGATAAACCAACCAACTTTGGTAACAATTCCAATCCTAATAGGATTCCCATCACTAGGAAGCCTTCGGAGAGGTTGCAAAGTAAGTCATCTATTCGTAATATAATCTTTATTTGCTATAGTTGAACCTTATTTTCAATTTTATTTAAATTAGCATATCGTGTTTCTAATGTAGAATTTGCATTTTTTTTTAGAAGTCGAGCCTACTCCAACGGCTCCTGCTGAAAAGTTACATCCATCTTGGGAAGCAAAGAAGAAGTCACAAGTTTCTCTTGCTGCATTCAAGGGAAAGAAAATAACATTCGGAGATGACTGAAACAAACGCGGTAAGCGATTCTTCTTCGCACACGTCTGCTTGGCTGGACAAGTCTATGTCTGAGCGAATTGCAAAAATTGTTTGTCAACATTTTCGCCTTGACCTGCCTAAGAGAGGCAAGCCGTTTGAGGGTAACAAGGAGTGGACAACTCTTGCAGCAGTAGTTCAGTCGGAGACATGCGAAGATTCCTCAATCCCAAAGCTAACGATTGTTTCGCTGGCAACTGGTACCAAATGTCTGGGGGAGAAGGAGCTCAGTCGTGATTTAATCAGTGATTCTCATGCAGAAGTTCTAGCTCGACGTGCGTTCCTTCTTTATTTGTACGACCAAGTCAATTTGACAAAGAACTCCATTTTTGCTAAGAAGAAATCTGAGAACGAGAACTCGTCAAACTTAACCCAGTTTGACCTGTTACCTGGAATTGAATTTCATATGTTCATAAGTCAATTACCATGCGGAGATGCATCAATTTTTAGCTTGGAGGTTGATGCTGGTCCTAATCCTGAAACCGAGGAGCCAGTGTCAAAGAAGGCAAAGCTAGACGAAGATGTTCCTGAACCTGAACCCGAAACTCACAGTCGAACTGGAGCCAAGATTTATGCCGCTCCTCGGGTTTATGAGAAAGATCAGGCAATTGGTTTGTGTAGAATTAAGCCTGGAAAGGGAAATCCAACTCTTTCAATGTCATGTAGTGATAAAATTGCAAAATGGCAAATACTCGGCCTTCAAGGCTCATTGTTGGGGAATTTTATTCCAAAGCCTATTGTATTGTCGTCAATTACGATAGGTAGCGGTCAGCCTTTCAACCATGGCTCATTGGCTCGAGCCGTATGCAATAGATTCCAGGAACAAGTCTCAGAAAAAGTCAAGCCTTATTCCTGCTCCACTCATCTTCCAGAGTGAAAGCCATAATTTCATGAGTTTCGATGGAACTGTGAAAACTCAGCCTGCTCCAGCAAGTATCATCTGGGCCCTTGATGGTATTACCAGACAAGACAAGAAAAATGTTCAAGTGTCAGTGAATGGCTACAAGCAGGGAGTGACGAAAAAGTTTTTAGGTACTCCAGCTGCTCGACTTGACATTTGCCGGAAGTGTTTGCTCCAGAAGTTTGTCAATTTAGCAAGAAATTGCAATCTTCCGTTGAAAGATAAGTTGAAGTACTCGGAAGCGAAGGAATTAAATTCCGATTACAACCAGTTGTGGTCTTGGTTGAAGGAAAGTGTTTTGACCGGTTGGACAGAAAAGCCGAAGCATTTAACAGAGTTTGAAGTTGACTTCTCCTGAGTTTCTACACTTACTTTTCGTACGTACGGGCTGTAGTTTTAAGATGGCAGTGACAGGGTGTTCTTGATTTTCGTGCTTCAAACTTTACCTTTGGTCTGTGGTCCTGGACTCTTGTCGTCCAAAATTATCAATTAAATATAAGCCCAAAATACATTTTTTCAACAACATATTATTATTCTGTTCTTGTTCAAACAATAGTACATAGAAGATTACTGTAGATAATATTATAAGTAATATTTGTTGTTATTAGACTTCCGGGAATAGTAGTTATCCTATTCTCCTTCCAGATCACTTTGTTCCATGTTTATATTGGGTATTTGTTCTGTAATATGCAGATTTCTAGTTGATATTCAATGTTGACAAAAGCCAGAGGCCTTAGAGTTAGAGCTAATTAGTTCGAGATTCGAGACATCTACAGAAGGTACCAATAAAACTTCTAAATAGATGTATCTACATATTCTGTTACTAATGATTATGTGTCAACTTAGCCTGCTCAAGTTCCAGTTTCCAGTACTTACCGTTTAATAAGTTGATTGTCCTCCAACCCATTATGCGCTGCGCTTACGTGAGTAGTAATTTATGATATCCCACATGTCCATAAACGCCAAACCAATTGTTCAGATATGTCTAGCGTTACAGTTTAACTTAAAATCGCATGTTTTGTAGCAGTAAAATCTGTTCTGGATTAGGGTAATATGGGTTTAATCATACTCTGTATTTTGTGTATCCCCAGCTCCACTGTGTTATAGATTTTTACCCATGTTTGCCTACTTAAATAGCTCACATGATAAGAACTACTATGTATGTACTAGTAAAACGCTGTCACATTGAATCGAAAGTACTCTGTTAGGGATAATTATAATTCGAGCTGCGAAGACCAAATGTATACCAAGAAATTGGGTGATGCTAATTCTACGAAATCCATATCTTAGATACCTACACTTGTAGGCAGTAGGATACGTACAACTTCATGTGCATTTTTCTATTTTCCAATCAGAATCTGATGGGATATTTTATGCGCCACATCTGTATCGTAAATTTACAACCATACTGTGGTTGTTCTCAATCTCAATGTCATGCTCCTTCGTGTTCTTACAAATTTATCCCTAGACCCTAGAGCCACGTTATTTGGGAAGAGCCATTGGATATCTTGAGCAAAGGGAAAATGTCAAATTCACAAAAAAATAATACATTAGAAAAGTGAATTATGTTGTAGTAGAAAGTTGAAATTTTGAAACTAGAAATTATGGTAGCAACACAGAACACAGGAGACAAGGAATGAGTTGGAGAAATCCAATGAGACCAGGAAGACTTGTCAGCTTGTACGATGGAAGCCCCGAATTCGGCTTGTTCCCACCCCAAATATTCTTATTGTTGGAGCTCCATGGCGGCGCAGTTGTTTTCGTGCTTTTCATCCCCCTTGTTGTGATGGCTCTTGAGGAGAACGTTGTTGTTGGGGTTGAAGTTGGAGACCATAGTGGTCACTTGTAGAGGCTCTCCATTCTCAAAGTCATCGTAGTTTAAGTCATCGTAGGGGTTGAAGTTATTGTTATGCGTTCGAACGTGACCCCGTCCACCGCTCGGTTTACGACGATGGGTCTTCGTGTGCTTATTACCATCTCGCTCATGGTCTTTGGATTGTGGGTGCTTCACGGGATGATGTGGGGTTGTTGTGGGAATCGTGGTTCTTGGTGCTGGTGGTGGGTAGATTCCTAAACATATAGAAAACGAATAACATGTACTTGGCGTTAGCCGCGTGTCATATTTTGGGGTCAGAGTTTTGTCAAAATCTGTGTGTGTAGCTCATCAGCTCCGATTTTTAGATAACTTTTCGTTAATCAAAAAACCGAACAGTATTGTGCTAGTATTTAAAATTTAAAATTTAGAATAAGTAGAAAGCCTTACGCTGAAGTTTAACTAGTCCTGAGTTCTCGCCCAGCGTATTTCTTGCTGAGCAGTTGTAGTCTGTGAAATCCTCAGGTTTGTAGATTGTAGATGGTCAATTTCACCCTGAGCGTGTACTCGTTCACGGTTTCACTGGTCACCGCGTATTTCCGTAAAGTATTCATGATAAGTTTACCTAGACATAAAAAGTTTGAATTTCAATAGTTTTAATTATTCGCTTTGGATATGAAAAAGAAATTTGAGGCATTTTTAGCCCACTCGAAAGAAGAATTACGGATAGCAAGCAGTCAATCCATACTGATTAATTCCAGTCTGAATCAGAATGATCGCCGGGCACCTTCCAATAAGGGATTAATATTTAATGGCATCTGAAGAATGTGGATCGTGAATTTTTCCCACCCCTCAGCTATTCTTTAAACCTACGTTCCAATATCCTCATATATTTGTTGCAATATTCCATTACGACATAGAAGACAGTACACACCGGGTTTTTCGACCTAGCCTGGCTTAGTATTTCGCTGTCTCGAAGTGTATGAGGCAAATAAGAATGGATTCAGACATAAAAAGACGGTGGAATGAAGTGAGGAAATTAACATTGTGAAATGAAGACGGGGAAG
>VNWX01001908.1:0-13568 GCA_009869905.1 Ceratophysella communis | reverse complement strand
TTTGCTGACCATTCGTAGCTATTCAGTGGTCAATGTTGTGGTCAATGGACAGAACGATATAAAAAATTTCGGGTGAAAGCGTGCTTGAGCGTTTGAAAAACCTTATTTTGTAAAATCTGATTTGAAAAACGGATTTTGACCGATGCTTTCGAAATTTCATCTATAGTCAAAATCGAAACTTTGACCGGACGACGACGCTGACCTCAGATCGCATGTCAGTCGTAGTAATGAAGACATCAACCGAGGCCTAGCCTGGTTTTGGCTTGCATTGCGTGTCGAATGGGGAGGGGAACCACAGAACTAATGTGTTACGGGGTTCCTGGGTTTCCAAATCCAAATCCCAAGCACAATTTTTACGAGCCAGTGCCGATGATGCCGAGGCTCGAATAATAACAAAAAATTACATACACAGGCTATAATACTTACTCGGGAAAAAGGAAGCTTTCATGTTCAATGTTCAAAGCATTCAACGCTGAGGATTCAAATACAATTCGGGGTTCGTGAGAGCATTCATTCATTCATTTCTACATGAGCGCTATAATGCTTGAAAAGGATCGTTTCCCGGAGTGTTACAGGCAAACGTAGACAGTTGTTGACAAATACATTAATTCGGGGACGCTTTCATTGGAAATCATGAACGGTATTTCGGTAGATTTTTCCGTACGCGAAAATTTGCCCAGCGATTCCGCAAATTATTTATTTTCCCTACAAATAAAATTTTTCGGATTTTATAACGTTATTCAGTCTGAACTTGCGTTACTTTTATGATGCTGCAAAGCCACTACGACCAATTAAACAATGCTTCGATCTTTGCCTCGAAGTTTTATGACGACGGTTTTGTTACGAAGGGTCGCACACGCCAAGTCCGAAACGAGTTGACCGGCCGTTGACCTCTTATTTCATGAGCTCCACCAAGGAAGAAGTCCTGTAATCAGGTCCATAAGGTTTCCAATTCCGAGATTTTATGAGTCAAAGGCAGTTCTTGTTCTGAGAATGATTCAACCAAAGATTTTATTATCAGCCAATTGAGAAGTGTCCCTTTTGTGTCCAGTGGAACAATGCTAAGTCCTGTAATCAGGTCCATAGGTTTCCAATTCTGAGATTTTATGAGGCAGTTCTTGTTCTGAGAATGATTCAACCAAAGATTTTATTATCAGCCAATTGAGAAGTGTCCCTTTTGTGTCCAGTGGAACAATGCGGTTGGATTTTATTGACGGCTATCCAGAGGATTTGGTAACAAGGTGTAAGCCTTGGCTTGTGTCACACGGGCCTACGTGGGAGTGGGAGTGAGTGACTCTTCTGGCGTAGTTTTATTGCACAACATGATGCCACTGGAGATTTTGAAGGTCCACTGGTATCAGTTTTTCCTGGTTTATTGGATCGTCAACAAGCTAACAATGTGCACTGTGTATACTGAGGTCAACAGACCTTGCTTGACTTTAACCCTGAGATTTTGAGATCAAGCTAACCCTGACCTGATTTTCCCATTTTGAAGACCTGATTTATGATGGCACGCCGACAGGCCGCACGTTCAAGATCAGAAATTTAAAGTTTTCCAGGAAATTTTGGGAATTGACTTCGGGTTTGAAATCTTGGTGTGTGTTCGAAAGTCAAAATCAATGTCAGGTTAGAAGAGGCATCAATTCTGAGTTTGAGAGTCGAGCAATTCTGTGCGAAGTCTGTCTGTCCTTCATCTAAATTAAATTTATTTTAAACGGTGGTTTAGATTTGCTTACATCCGTAATATTTGCTCGCTTCATGCGACAATCTGCGGCACTTTGATATCCAACCTAAACAAATAGAACCGACTTTCTCGGATTTAGAACTTCTAGAAAAGTATCTATTGTACTTTTTTTGTGAACTGCCTGCGTATATAGAGTCATTCACATATATTTGATATGACTGAGAGTTCATAAAACTTTCTCCTTTTGGCTTGTGGCCGGAATCTCGTTGTTCCGGTGAAAAGGGTTCTGAGGCTCTGAAACTCCAGAATATGAAAGTGCTGCTTTCATCCCAAATCCCAAACCCTAACATTTATTTCAACAAGAAGAAACCTTATTACGTATTCACCCAGATTTAAAATTGAAAGTTGAAACTGAGATGAGCTTCGAGATTCAACGAAGATCTCACCACATTGTTCCTGCATAAATCTGTAATTTCATGCAGCATGCTATGGCGGTTATGCCCGACATCTTCTCACCAGTTAGATCTACAATTTGTCGATATTTAATGCCTCTGAAAAATTGGAATACAGTCCATAACTTTAGCAATAGCATCCCATTTTTGTGACCAAACCGTCGCTACCATTTCATTCGCCGATTTCCTTTGGCTAAAAACTCCGTGGCTCGTGCCAAAGTGCGGCGAGAGGCTTTGCCAAGAAATTACGACATAGACGATTACACGCTGGTTAGATTCTTCAGTGAATTGTATCTTTTGCTATTGCTTGGGCTGGACTTGGTCCAAAAAACTAAAGAGGACCCGACATGTCCAATCTATTCTATATACTAGTCAAGAGCTTGAAGCTCTGTGCAAGCAGCTGAAACCATCTGAGAAACAATCTTCCGTATATCTTCCCCAACTGACATTTTTTAGCAAATTGTGGCAAAACGCCGAATTCACCCTGTGGAAAACCGAGAAAGACGGAGATGATGATAGATACGCTCAACCGCTCGCTCCATGTCACGAAGATTCTTAAAGGAATGCAAACTCTGCTTTTTCAAGCAGCTTTAATGCTTCCGTATTTTGGCTCAGTCTTCCAAACAACTGGCATAAAGCATTAGATATGCCTTTTTTTTTATTGTTTTATTCAGAACAGCTAAGCTCACAAGCTTTTGGGATTAATTGGGATTAGCATGCCTGAGGTTTTTTGTTTGATTTGGAAAGGCTAACCTGGATTCGATCCGTTATAATCCGAAGCTATTTCTCAACGCATAGAAAGAAAAACCCATCTAAATTCCATTAATGACCATGAGTTTAATCGGATTTATAAAATTTTGCAAAGGGCGTGTTAATATCAAAACAAAAATGTCATATTTCCGTTTTTGTTCGGAGATTAGCCCAGCAGATTCTGGGCTCAAAAGCCACGTATTTCTTGTTTTACTTATCTAAATTTACGCTTTAAAAACCTGCTAATTGCCGCAACATCAAAAATCCGCGTTAATAGTTCGAAAAACATCTCGACAATCTGTAGCCCATTGAATGCTTCACTTGAACCCTAGCTCCTGTATAGGAATCCGACAGAGTTTTAAGACTGCTGTCAGGTCAAAACAAGGTTTAAATGCGTAAGTAATGGTGTGAGGATGACATTGAGAGAAGCCATTAGTCACTCCGAAGAGCTCTTGGGCGAACATTAACACGCTGAGAAACATGTGAGCCCAAGTACTTAAATGCTACAGCATTTTGTAGCAGCTTTTTCTATAAAGACATGTCTTTCAGTAGTTCTGAGCTTTGTGAATGACACAGCCTCTCGTTTGAACATTCAAACAGAAGTTTTCTTGAATGTAGTTTTTGAATAGAAACTAGAATAGACATTGGCTTTTTCAAGCAGCTTTAATGCTTCCGTATTTTGGCTCAGTCTTCCAAACAACTGGCATAAAGCATTAGATATGCCTTTTTTTTTATTGTTTTATTCAGTTCCTTTCCTTCCCGTCCGCGTTTTCCCATTTGCCAGCCCACCTCTTTATTAACTTGTTTTCCCAAAAACTGTTTGTATTCAGTGGCAGAGTGCATGGAAGATGTAAGAGGATCTCGAGCTATTATGAATTATCATGTAAGACCTTTTCAAAGAAACCAACAAGCAACCTGGCTACTTTACTTGAGTACTACAGCTTAAGTGGAATGAATATGGGATTGGGCCGTGTGCCTCGTTTTATTCAGGGATACTTCTTATAAGAAAGCCTTAAGGGTCCGCAATTCTACCAGATGCCAAGCTACTAGAGCTAGACCCTTCGTGGTTTCCCAAATTTAACCTCCATATTGCGAATGAAGGTAGCTAACTATTGCTTGCAAAAATTTACCGAATTGGGATTTGTTTTCTTATTGGCTTAAAAGTCGTTTAAAACTTGCTAGAAAATTACATATAAATAAATTGCATCTCCATGATTTAGGTCAAGTATAACAATCCATGTCAATCTATGAATCCATGGAGAATTCATATGTATGACCTGTTATTATTTACGATTTAATCTAATTAATGATTTTACATCAAAATTTGTGATCTGTGGCAATAGGCAAAACTTTCTACAAAACGACTAGCCCCACTCAAATCAAAATTGACATTTTCCCTGATCCCCTACGTTATTAATTCGAACGAGTCCACTTGACTTGCTCCGAACTATGAGCTGTGACATGGGACCTAATTTCTAATCCAGTGCACCGAACCGATGCAAAGATGCTTAAGGTTTGCATTGACGCAAAGGGGCCGGGCCAGGTTAATGTTAATGGTTTGGGAGCTTCTATAGCATCTTTGGCCAAAGCCAAGCCAGAGCTAATTCATCAGCAGCTGCTGCTTCCAAGCCCTTAACCATCACTCTTCGGTATTTGAAGCGCAAGGCACAATTGACGATAGAAACATCCGTCTGGAGCCTGAACCAGGGTCCAACATAGCACAAAGGTAGTTTTTCCAATAAGCCATAACCAAACAAGCTGGGTCTAGCTCGCCTTGTTGCGGAGAACCAACGTGAAGGACCGCTCGGAAGAATAAGGTCTCCTCGGTCAAACAAAGCACAAAACCCAATACATAGTTCAGAGTACAAGGGATCCCTTACATTATCGCTCAATTCAATTTTTCAACAGGCGCGTCTCAATTCTCAAATACAAACAGAAATACCTTTTTTAAATGCCAAAGGCTCGGGGTTCAGGCGTTCAATGAATTTCTAAACCAAATTGAAGTACCCCAATGCTACATACAAAAATGTATACGTAGGTTCTTGGCGTTTGACAATTGACGACACAATTGGAAATTGAGATATGCTTGCTGTTCGAACATTATAGGATTACAAATTGCAGAGTGGGTGGGGTGTCAATAATGCTTTGTCCGTACAGTAGCAATAGAAATACATACGAAAGGCGCTAATTTGCTCGGAATTTAACGAATAGGTGAATTAAATTAAAACGTATGAGTTTACTAAAAATTTAAATACGTGTATACCGTACAAAAAATTATTTTGTGAGTTTAAATTATTTCAGTCGAAATTACGTATAGATCGTCTTTGATCCATGGTCGCAGTCTCCGGACTTGAGTTCAATGTACGAGTCGTATTTAAATTAGTTAGAAAATCCATTTTCAAATTCAAATCCATATCCAAATATACATAAAATGCCGAATAATCTAATGTAAATTATTATTTCGATATTTTCTTTAGAAATGCTATTCCGTTGTCACATTCACTGAAGTTTATTCATCAGCTATCTTGGGCATGTACCAAATTTGTGATAATCAATTTTTTAAATTCGCTGTATAAAATATCTAGACGCTGTGCAACTGGTTTTTCAATACAAAAATATAAAATATAAACTCTCGCACAATACGAAGGTTTGTTAGTAGGTATGTAAAATGAAATCCGACTCCGACGCTGATACTGTTGACGCAATATCATGAATTGAAAAATGAGTAATATGAACCGAAGGCTGTAGACTGTCCTTCCGTCCCATTTTCCATAAATCTGTCTTTTGTCACACTTATCAACAGTCTGATCAGTTCAGACCGAGAAGGTGGGCTCATGTACCATAAATACAAAGTAAAAACTCTGGAATTCCAGGTTACAGGATTATATTTTTTTTACTAATCTTAAACTTCGGTTCGGGGAATATGCTACCGTGAACGCTCAGTACTAATAATTCTAGTTAAAAATTATGTCTTCGGCACAGCTACTCAAGGCTCAAGAAAAGGGCCCGTAACCGTAACAGAGCTCTACTTATATTTAAAACACCCTTATTTTTGTATACGTAATCCATCCTTACAAAAGCGTTCATAGAAACTACAATTTTGAAATAGTAATACTTAGGTAGGTACTTAAGCTTGTGTCAGACTCCTTGTGTGTGTACTTAGGATTGAATTACACAATTAGCCAAACATGTTATTCTATTATTCTCCAAGGGTCGGACATGGGTTCGCCTCATGTGTCTCCATTCAGTCTCTTGAGTCCTTAAGTAAACATATTAACTACCTAAGTACTTACATTTCAAATTTCATTCAATACAAAGGCTAAGGCAAGCCCAAGCAAATTGCCTAATGCGAATGCCTAAGTCCTGATTGTGAAATAGGAAATATGAGCTGGTTTCTAAGCTTATGGCGATTGTTTGAGTATCTTGGATGATTTCTAGGTTGGCATTGGTAGGCTTGAATGTCACTCTACTTTTTGCATGGAAATTCATATTACCGTGTGGGGTGGTATTCAATAAAGATTCAATGTCCATGTAGACACATCAATTTGTTATAGCTTAACAAATAGAGTCAATAATCGAGATGGAAATCTATCATATACATCTAGATAGTTCCCAAATCAATCAAAGAAATGCAGTAATTCACCAAATCCTCATTCAACTTTGTCCTTGGAGAATTGGAAATTATCCAGAACAATCGAACCTAAATATTTTACTTGCTATTTCTATGAGATCTGTATACTCTATAGAGTGATAAAATAAGAATCGTCAATCGTAAGAGCGCCATCGAGCTTCACAATCTGGATTTCTGGATATCGAGCTTCTCAAGATCAGTGGCGGAAGTTGAGGATTCTTCCTTGCTTTTGGTGATAGTCCATCAGGGAATGTAATTGGGCATGTAGTGAATTGACTGGAATTGTCTCACATGTCGGAATCCAGTCGACTCGAAGAGACCCAGATACGACCTCAGCATGAGGCACTCTGGCAGAAGAACCAGATAACGGCAAAAGGCGTCTTTCAAGCTCGGAATCCAGTCTATGTTCCAGATTGAGGCAAAATTAAAAACGGTAAATTAAGACGCCGTGTAATATTTCAGGAGATGTCTAAAATATAATTCATTTATAAGTAATCGTAATCAGGTTCTTTTGCCAGTAGACTTTACTGAGTCATCCGAAAATTAAAAAAGGCTTGCAGACATTGAACGTATTTTGCCAGTATATGATGCTGGAGTTTCTCCGTAACAGCATTTTGATAGGAAGTGGATTTGAGTACAATATGTGGGGTTGGCTTTGGCCACGAAAGTGTAAGTGAGAGTAAGTTTTTGAGATGTTTTGTGAATGGAGAGATTTGAAAAGACTTTCTCCGTCTCCGCCTCATTCGAACTGAACTCCGCTTCACTGACTCCCACCACCCCCCGAAAAAAAAGAGATAACCAACAATTGACTACCAACTCAAATCTAACACTTCGCTTCAGTTTGGGAAGCTCAATTCGTTCGTAGACTTTCACGTATTAAAATGTTTTGCATTTTTTTGTAAGCGCAAACAATTTAAACAATTCAAATGGTAAAATGGCGTCGACGGGCATCAATTTATAAAATTTACTGCAGCCTTAGAGCATTTACAGCTCTGAAAAAGGGTATACGTTTTGCAATGAATTTTCAACTACCGAAATGTAAGGGGTGAAAGCTCCGTAGATCGAGCCATTCCCGTTCGGGCTGTGAAAACGATGAGGAAACTGGGATTTGGAAGTCTGATTCTTTTTGTAGCCTCGCCGAATTCTCCTTGAATAGCAGAGTCAAGAAGTGGTTCTATTTTGTGGGCTTTAGATTTGGCCCAAAGTGGCAGAGAGAGTCTGAGTCAATCCCAATTGCTTCCTTCTACTTTTTATCGCCTTCCTTTCAATTGAAAACTCCTTATTGTCTTAGCCACTTGATTCCGGATCGACGCCAGCCAAAGGCCCACCGCCGCCGCTGCCACTTGGCTCTCTTTCCGCGTTGATACCCTCAAATGCCTCCACATTTGCCTAACACATGCCCATACATTTCTTACGCCTCAAATGTCGACTATCACGAATCGTGGATTACGAATCAATACCTCAGGCTCGGATCTGCATTTGTTAATAATAAAATAACCTAAATCTGTATTTTAAACTTTAACAATCGTTTTTTTTGTGCCGAAATTGCCAATGGATAATTCTCAAATATTGAAGTTTTATTCGAACGGTGTTACACCGCTGTGAAATGTGCAATTATAAAATGCAGAATTATGACATAGCGCCGCCGCTCGCCCTCGCCGATTTATCGAACTACAAAATATGTAGCTTAATATTATGTGAAAATCTGGCGAAAAATAATTGAGCTCAGGTCGTCGGTCCACCTCGTAACATTTTTGCTAAAAAAGCCTGTGTAAGCCTATAAACCGTGTCAAGTCAGAAGAGCTATGATTAGCGGAACATAAAAAGCGTAAATCAGGAAGAAGGCAGGTTCTTTTGAGGGAAACCATTGTGGGCCCAGAAGGAGGTTTCAGCTCATAACAAATGTCTTCATTTTACACCACTCTTCTGCTTTCCTCAAAGCATTTTTCTTGAACATCCAAGAAAGAAAAGCTGAAAAACAGAAATGATGATGCTGAATCACGCAAACTTCTTACTTCTTACACCACCGCGACCCCAGCAAGCACTCAGCTCAAATACGATATAAATACAAAAGCAAGGTACTAGAGAATTGTTCAAGCTAGGCAGGAGGTGCCAGGCTCATGTAATCACTTCCGGTCACCATTAGTGTGGAGAACTTGTCTGTATGGTAGACCCAGCGGAACTCAAGCAGTTCTCATGGAATGATTGTTTGTAGCATTATTACTGAAGATGAGACAGCGCAGTGACTTCCTGGTTTGCTTACAGTTACAGGCTTAATTTTTGTTTAGGTATTTAAATATTTTTTTCCAGTTGGAAATATTTTTCCGTCAACAATTTATTAAAATTTTAGAAGTAGCAAAAACTTCGTATGAGAATTCTTATTTCGAAAACTGTACAATTAGCACAAATTTGGCTTGGCTTTAACGATTTGTATGCATTTTTAAAAAACAAAAGCTCACTACTGACAAATTTTCGATATTTTGATCGAGGTTAAAAATTCAAGCTAATCTTGCAGAAAACTACAATAGGACATAGGACTAGAACTAGACCCAAGCTTGTAGGTAGAAAGCAGAAGGCTTTCCATCTGGAGATGGAACTGGAATTTGCGGAACGGACCGAGAGTCACCAGAGAGGGGGTTCCAGCTTTGGCTTTTGGCCTAGTAGTGTCACAGTCATAATGGGAAAATTTTGCTTTTTATGAAAATGGAAGCTATGAATTGCGTTGAATTTCACTTTCTGGATTGCATATAGCACGCAGTACTTTCTGAATAAATTCTATGTTGAAAGTAAAATATAAAAATAAAAAAATAAAATGCAAAATTCGGAGATCGTGCTGAACACGATATTCATTAATCTCAAGATAGCAATAAATTCTCTTATACTATCTGGTGGCTAAGGTTCACTGTATTTATATCTTTAAAATAGATGGAAATAAGAAATAATAATGTTCAGCGCTGAAACGCTTTCAAGCTGAAGTGAGATTGTCCAGCAGAGCGAGTGTCCAGTTGGAGCCAAATTGACGACTTCATCTTGACACCCTTGTTGAGCGTGAGAAAGAAATTAAGTGGATAAAGTTGTCCGAGTCCGCATGGGGTAGACGCTTCTTTGGCTCATCCCTTTCTTAAACTTTAAACCTTTCAGCTTGAGCAACAGATAGCCCTTTGTTCAGTAAAGACTCATCCGTCCATCACTCCGCGCCCTGTCATCTTCATTCTACAGCACAACAATACTCTAGCATGTATTTTCGCAAACAGAGCTAATCTGGTAAGAAATGAGAGGTACAGGTAAAGCTATAATCTATGTTATTTACGACCTTTTTTAGGAGCCAAAAACGGAGA
Organism: Ceratophysella communis; assembly: GCA_009869905.1. Taxonomy (NCBI): domain Eukaryota; kingdom Metazoa; phylum Arthropoda; class Collembola; order Poduromorpha; family Hypogastruridae; genus Ceratophysella; species Ceratophysella communis. The sequence continues at coordinate 3,713 of VNWX01001908.1, read as the reverse complement.
AAATAATAACCAAAGCACGCTAACTTGTGCTCCAAAAAGCACCCATAAACATTAAAGAGCTAATTAAATGTTAATGTACAGGAGTTCTGCGCTTTTATAGCTATGGGGTTTTCAAAAGTAAATAGGCTTGGGAGACTCGTTTCCGTCTTCTTGGTATTTGGGACCTGATTGTTAAGGTTTCAATGGGATTTTAGCGGTACCATTTTTGGGGTTAAAAATTTGCGATTTCGCGAGTATGTAAGCCCTCCGGGGTTATCGAAGATGTCATAGGTCATAGTAAATACAAATTACCATAGGGGGCTCGAAATCCACAAAATTATAAGAATTTTTTAGTACAGTGATACCGCCAACTCGAGTTGTTTTAACTGTTTAACATGCCTTCCTTAATTCGTAAGCCTCGTTAAGTTTAATACTTTCTAACTCCCGGGCTTACTCAGAGACGCATAAATGAGACCAAAAGCCTGGCCACAGGAGCTTCCCTGATGGACAGATCATAAAATGGAGTTTCAGAAGCCAGTTGCACCAGGCTATATTCATGCCAATTACACACAGGTACCTGTTTACCTGTATTTAATTGGCATTTTGTTCCCATAAGTTTCACCCAGTTGCTTCAAATGATGGCTCGTTTCTAAATTTTTACGACTAGAAAAATGCAGTTTTAAAGAAATTAAATATGTGATTTTCAAGCCATGTGATCCGTCTTACAGCCAAATATCCCATTTCTTATAGCAAAGGGGACAATCTTTGAACTTTATAGTTTAATAATAAGCTTTTTAATCTAACAAACTCATTTGGTTTCAAACGGCGTCAAACTGCATAGCCAAGAACTTAACGATTTGATTGGTGACCAACCCCGTGACGCTAAAAACTCCTGCGCGAAATGGTCTACCAAAGTTTTAATTTCTGTAATGTAGCAAGACTCAAATTACTGTGTAATTACTTGTACCTTGTATTCTCCATAATTACGCAGCCTTATCAGCATAATGCTATCAACAGACTCAATTGTTGCATTCTACGTTGTTTTTGACAAGCATACATTAAACATTTTGTATACAGCTATAGGAGCTCCACAAAGTGCCAGGTATAGGTAACCAGTAACCACTCTATTATTGTGCACAGTTGAGGCGTGGAACGATGATAGCTCTGCCAGTACATTGTGCATTGTTCATAATAAAACAGTTTCCAATTAGTGTCCGTGGAGGGCCGGAAGTTGGAGTCCAGATCTCTGCTTTCGATTAGAAACGAAACAACGAGTTGTAATTTCAGTTCATAATTACTTAATGATTAAACCACGCCTTGCCACAATCCCATATAATCTGAGGGCTGGGCGGTGAAGCTTCCTACGGCTCAGAAATTGATTTATCGTACACGCCCATTAACTACGCGTTTTGGACCATTTAACTTTAATGCTTGTAATCTAATGTAGTCTAATTTTGAATTTTAGGCAGAAGCAAATCCAAAACATCAAAAATTGCTGTACAATTCAGCATTTAAACCTGAATTTTCGAAATGTCTCCTAAGGCAGCACGATTTTATGTGCTACCGTGCGACGTCTTATTTGACTACCGGAGTTTTACGATATTTTGGGTATTTTAAACGACAGGCGGAGTCAAGCTCAGTTTTTAATGTTTTTTAAGCTGAGCTCCTGAATTGAGTGGTTTGGTTTCAACAATGCACCGCAGGAAGAACCGTGTTTGTACGAACTGTAATTATTTAATGGCTTCATCTTCACGGGTCCTGCTGAGCATAGAATTTGAGCTGTCTTTTACAAAATATATCATTGTAAATTTCTACAGCAGAGTTTTTGGGAGACAATGGATTTACCGCTGCATAAATTCACAAATGAATCGCCATTTTAATTTTTTTTAAATGAAAAATAGTTTTCTAGAGCTGTTTTTGCAATGCGTTTGACGCGAGCCAGCGCTCATATCCATCCATTTCCAGCCAGAAAGGTTAAGGAAAGAACCGAAGCATATCATGTTTTCGACCCGTTGTACCGAGGAAAGTAGACAGTTTCAATTCAACTGCAGGGTTTGATGCTCCCATTGAAACGTCAATCTTGGAGCTAAGACAATTAGAGGCTGGGACCCTAGCTCTCTAAATACACACAACATTGCCGACAATTGAGTTCTTCAAAAGCGCAGAAAACACCGCTGCTCAATTGAACGAAGCTCAGATGTAATTACAGGTAAAGGGCGGTGCATGCATGTCCGAAATTTCTAACTTCAATTTGTTCGTTGTTATCCTTGTCTGTTGTGCTTTTGCTCCGAAAAGGGCTACAAATTGCTCAGCGAAAAGGTCCTTATGAGAATAGGTACTTGACCAAATATTCAATAAGCTACGAGCAGCCTAAAATTCGAAAATTCTAGTGCAGTATCCCCCCGTAATTCCGACCCGCTAGAAATCGAAGCAAATCATCGTTTATTTGTAAAAATGACGCCATAGATTCGTCGCCTAGATTTCGTAATCGCATTTTCTAAAGTTTATATAATTGAATTCATTGTTAATGCGGCTTGCCAATAGAGGCTGAGGTGCCAAAGTAAATGAGTTTTGAGCTACAGGAATATTTATTTAGTTTTATTATTTATTTATTAATTTCCTGAAGCATTCCCACGACGGCAAACGTAATTTTAAAGAATTGTATTTTGGCTTAATTCAAATTATTATTTATTTATAGTTTTCGCCGCGACAATAACTGTAATAGCAGTAAAACGAGGAGTACCTCTCGGGATCAACGCTCGTCCATGAACCAACAATGAAATTGAAAGTCCACAGCCATAAATACCGTGGAAATATACGTGTGTTTTCCACACCAAGTTTTATAACATGTCAAGTTCCGTTGCTCCGTATATGCTGTGAATACATGATAGGGTCATAATAAAAATCAAATTTGCCTGTAAATATTTAAATAAGTTTTACCCTGGCCGTGTCCGTGCCACCCAGCGTCCTTTCTAGGCATAGGCGATGAACTTTTGGCCTAGAGCTAATCTGCGTGAGTTGGTATACACGGAGATACCAGAGTAAAATATCAAAACAATAATAAAATATGGAATCCGTTTTATAAAGTATTTTTTACGTTTACGCCGTAGAGAATTAAATAAGAATTAGACACAATTGTTGACTCGTAAAATTTTTTAAACAGTTTACGTCCGGTTTTTCGTCTACAAAATATAAAACGGTGTCCTCGATGTTTCTCACTAATCTCAGATGTAATGAGATGATGTATATCAATTTCCAATGCAAATTATACTCATTCAAGACTTATCATTTTCGCGAATGCAAGAAGTGTCACTAAAGTCAATTTTTAAAGGTACATGCATATGTGTAGGCATGTATAAATAATATTAAAATAAAGTTGAATTAAGCCAAGGCAGGCTTTGGCCTGACCAGTCTGACCAACACACTCGGTTTTTAGGGTTTATGGTTTACCCCATATCCACAGCCACAAGACAGTATTAGTATTAGCTGGGACATCCCATGTACCACTCTATATGAAGTGGGCTCTGTTAGCCCGTAAATTAAGGATCAGATCGACGGAGAGACCAAACCCAAAAACCCGGCTCAAAACCAAAAATCTGGGGGCTCAAACTTGACCAGAAGAGATAGACGAAATCTCGGATACATCCGAGTACATATGAATCTAAAAGGCATGTCAGGCCAAGCCACCAAACGTGCTGAGAGATCCTTCCGCTCTACATTCAGTGAAATACTGA
>VNWX01001907.1:0-13570 GCA_009869905.1 Ceratophysella communis | reverse complement strand
GTGACGAGCCGGACTGCTATCAGGAAGCTAATTCAAATTATGGAACCTGTTCTTAAATAATTTAACTATTCTGAATAAAACATATTAGCTAGGTAAGTGCGGAGCTTTAAAACCAACACAAAGTGTACAAAGTCATTCACATATATCTAGTAATGATGTATTTACTAAAAAAGATTAGCTCTATCGAAAGCTCGAAAAATTTATGTCAAAGCAGACAAATGTTATCGAAATAGGCCGGGTTTTTACCTTACTGCATCCCATTGTTTTCCTATCATCATTGTATGTAAATTTGACCTAATTGCGATAAAGTTTGAAACATCTAAATGCGTTTAAATTAAATACAAAGTTCTAACGCAGGTAGTTCTCAAATACCGCTGTAGTGCAACACATAACTATTCTGTGTACGTGCAATAAGCATAACTTATATAGAATTAGCAGAGGCATGACGTTTTTTAATCAAAATAAGGCTATTAAGGTAATTTAAAATGTAAGATTTGACTTACGAAGTAATGCTCTATGCACTGTTAAATGCATAATAATTTTTAGACGCAACACATACGTGAAGAAGCCCCAAGACAAGGCGAACGTGAAACAAAAATGCTGACGTGGTTTAATTTGCTCCTGTTAACCCTCGTCGTTTTCAATACCACGTTCTCGACGACTCTCCTAATCAAATACTACAATGTGGCTGTAGAAAATACAAGCATATTGGGTAATTATTTAGCATAAATTTTAATAATGTGCTTAGCATCTAAATACTATGAATGATTTTGCAGAGAAACTGCTATTCGAACGTCAAACCGCAGCAGCAGCAGAACGGAAACTCCCAGATCCTGACTCGGAATTGGAACTGATGTTCGGTTCGTTGAAAGCTAAGGTTAGCTGAGTTCCGAAAATGCAGAATCTGTAATTTAAAATATTAAAAGGCTTTGTCACAGTAGTTGTTCGACAGCACCAGGGATTGTCCGCCATGCCCAACAACCGAACCACCTACGGAAGTAATCGTGAACAAAGACCCTGTGTCAGTTTTGAACACAGAGTTCGGGCCACTTGCGACATATGATTGCGTATACGCCTGTAAGGTTCCGCCAATTCATATTGCCACGGTACATATTGAAGATCATGGAAAGACTTACACTGGACAAGGTACCAGTCATAATTTCGATTATTAAATATTTCAAGTAAATATTGTCGAATTTTAAATCAAAATTTATACATTCGATATTACAGCTAGGACGAAACAAGCTGCAAAACATGAGGCGGCTTATAAAGCCATCGAAGAAGGATTTCCGCATCTTCTAGAACAAGTCGTTTACGAAGTCGTAATTTATAATCCTGGTTGTACAGATCTTGATCGAGGCAATTTGACAGATGTAAACGAAAATATTCGAATTGCATCTAAATGCTGATTTAGTAATTTTAATTTTTTCTGCAAAGTTAAACATAATAATTAGAATAAGTATAATTAGACCAACGACTTTGTACCACGTAGCCGAAACAGTACTGAAAAATAAACCCGCTGAATCATTTGAGCTATAAAACGGCTTTTGCTCTTTCCTCACGCTTAGCTTTAGGCGCAATATTTGAATTTACGATTTTCAGCAGACGGGCATTTTGCGGCTGGCAAAGGGCAAAACTGTGTTCAGTACCACCTCATATTTTGATTTTAGGTTAACGTTCAAACAGCAGCTCACTCATTTCATAAAAATGAATACGTTCTACGACCAAGTTCAGGCCGCAATTCCTGGTAGACTTCTGCACCCAAATCCGAGTCACGTGATCATCGACGAGTGGCCATGTCGTCTTCATTATCGTGCAACAACAATCTTTATGCTGATTTGTGTTGGAATCGTGACATGCAGCGAGTACTTTGGTTCAAGAATTCATTGTCTTCCAGTCACGTTGGGTTCCAGAACTATCGTTCATTCTAAGTTTCTGGAGACGTACTGCTTCATTCGGCCAACGTTTACGGTACCAGCTGCAGTGGATCGCTTTATTACTCAATTTGTACTGACAGCTAAACCTACCAACTAAACCTATGGTTATGATTTGTTTCGTTTAGGTCCACCCCTTAAACAACTACAGGAGGTCATGACTCCGACCTTGTCGCTGGAGGTCCGCAGTCAATTCCTGGTCAAAACCAAGAAATGTACCACGCTTACTACCAATGGATTCCGTTCGTTCTCTTCTTCCAAGCGTTTTTGTTCTATTTGCCGCATCATGCTTGGAAGCATCTCGAGAGTCATCGAATCAAGTATTTGCTGCAAGGATTGAATGTAAGTACCCGCGCTTAATCGTTAAACAGCGAAATATACTTGCAATTAGTCAATATAAATTTTTTCACCCGTTGAACAGATCCGCAACCTTGAAATTGATGCATCCCAAAGATTCAAAGCAATGAGAGCCCTGGCCAAATACATCTGGGACTCCCGAAATTGCGAACTCGCCTGGAGCGTTGGTTATATCGTGTTTGAATATTCAAATCTGTTTGTAGCCCTGCTCAACTGTTATTTAACAAATTTGCTTCTGGGGAATCTTTTTTTCTCATTTGGAATCGACCTGGTGAATGGATTCGATGAAGAAGGACTGGATTTGAAGGAATCTTCTCGAAAGTTATTTCCATATGTTTCGAAATGTAATTTTCAAGATTTTGGAGCTAGTGGAAGTATTGAGATGCTGTCAACTACTTGTATTCTACCCATGAATGTCGTTAATGAACGTATCTTTACGTTTTTGTGGTTTTGGTGAGATTGATTAACTAAATCATGAGTTCGCGTAAATTCTTATTTTCGAAAGTTCCCTAATCTTATTTAAAAATTTAAATAGGTACATCTTCCTGGTGTTCATCACAGGAGCATTTATGATCTACCGTACCCTAACTCTGATCTCGTTCCGTGTTCGTCGTTCTAGTATCCCACAACTTGGCATGGCTACCAAATCCACACACGTTCTCGAGAAACTTGGATTCAAGGGATTCGTTTTACTTAAGCTTCTCAGCCTAAATTTAGAAGAACATGAATTTCAAAGTGTAGTTCTGCAAGTTTATGAGGAGCTTACGGAAGAATATCGAGCTACTACTAGTCTTATAGGATAAACTCTAAAATAATCTCATAACTTCTTGCATGATCTTGATTTCCATTCAGTAAGGCCTCTCTTAAATTTCAATTGATCTCTTGTGCATTTTTGTAAGCCTGCTCCAACTAAGCAGATATAATAAAAAAGGTTATTGTTGTAAACACGCGTGCACCCTTCGTAATGGGAAAATAGTGTAACCGGTTTCAGCTCGGCTTCCTGTGTTTATACACAGGTCAATTTCATGTGCATTGTTATACGTAGCCCAAGATCATACTGAAATTATATGTATAGTGTTACGTATGCAAGCAGTTTCCCTCATTCAAGCACAAAATTCAAAGAAACAACAAATTCTTTGAAGCTCTGCCTTCATTTTCTTAAATTTCGGCTTGAATTTTAGCCTGTGTTTCCTAACGAATGTTTTGCTATAAGTTATTTTTAAATATTTGAATAACTAGTAGAACCATGTCTACGGAAAGTGCGTGGAAGACATTAGAGTTCTACGTGGTAGTGTTTTTATACATTTTTGAGTATTTGTTCCAAGTGATCTCGAGATTGATTGTTGGTCCTCTGAAATATGAAGAAGATATTAATGGCAAAATTGTTCATTGTGACCGGTGCGAATTCCGGGCTTGGTAAAGCCACCGCCTATGAATTAGTCCGACGTGGTGCTACGGTGGTAATGGCCGGCAGGAATGGCACTAAACTCAGCGAAGCGGCTAGTGATATTCGCCGTAAAACACCGGCTGGAAAACTGGTGAGCAATTAGTGCAAAAATTGCCATTTTAAATGGAAGGTAAATGCACAAAAATATTCCATTGTTGCAGAATACCATGATCCTGGATCTAGCAGATTTGAAATCGATCCAAAAATTTGCGATTATGGTTGTGAATAAATATCCCCGTTTGGATATATTAATCAACAATGCCGGCGTCATGACCGGCGGTGGCTTTGGAGCAAAGCATGTAGTGCCAAACACGACGACAGACGGATTCGAGCTTCACATGGGTACGAATTACCTTGGCCCGTTTCATCTCACTAATCTTCTTTCGGATCATCTGAAGAAATCAAACTCGAGCAGGTATTCAGATATTTCTAGAATTTATAGATGACTCGATGACGGGCTCATTAAATTTTATGTTCTTAATTTTGTTCCAGAATAATCAACGTCAGTTCCAGTGCCCAAATCGGAGCTAAATTGTATCTCAACGACTTAATGTCCAAGAATCTCAGCCCAGACTACACCATCCTTAAATTATTCAAGAAATATGACATACTATACGCAAATTCCAAATTGGCCTTAAGTTATTTTACCAAAGAGCTTTCCAGAAGACTGCGAGGGACTAATGTTACCGCATATGCTGTTTGCCCTGGAACAGTTGTAACGAAATTACTTCGGTCGTCAAGCAGAATTCGACGGTTTATATTTGGTATTGGACTTTTGGCGATTGGCCAAACACCGGAGCAGGTAATTTGCTAAACTAGACGAGCAGGGTTGACATTTACTAATTGCGTGTCTGAAATACAGGGCTGCGAAACTATCGTCTACTGCGCCATTTCGAAAGATTGTGTTCGAGATTCCGGAAGATTCTTCAGATTTTTTCGATCATTGAAATCTATGGATCGCCTAGTCAGTGATGACGAGTTTAGTGAGAACCTTTGGAAAGCCAGTACAAAGTTAGTTAAAGTGCCGAAGCACTAGACTAATTGAGACGTTAGAAAATAGTTCGTAAATACCTTAAGCTTTAAAACGTAACCAACGATGTTTGAATAAAAATTGTTTGCATTTAATTATTTGTAGTATTTTACATTTACATCATTGTATTGGAATGTTCTAGAATGTTTGTTGAGTTTGAAATCTTAGCTTTCGTCTGTATAGGTAGGTACCAGACCACCTAGACCGTACTGGGCGGAACAGTACAACTGCCAGCACCAACTCCGCAGCAATGGTGGAAACCGTCCGGAATCCTTCCCTCAAACTGGCAGTTTGTCACCCACGGGCTTTCCGTTGACAGCCCACTTTTCGCTTTGGCAACAGAGTTTCGTTTGAGGCAGATTCGGTAAGCCTTGTTCATGGCTACAGACGCAGGACAGTGTGGCTTCGCTCTCGAGACTCATGAACAGCACCAGCAACACCGCCAAGCATACCACTGTGCTCTTCATTTCTGGGGAGTGAAAAAGACATGAATGAAATGCTTATGCAGCTTTGTAAAAAGTAGCCTTCCAGTTAGCTATAGGTCAGACAACTGGCGACTCTACTGAAGCAGTAAAACCAGAGGATAAGCCGATATTCATTGCCTTCAATTAATCTACTTACTGAATTGCCTTTGTGGTGCTTGTTTTCGCGTGCTTTACCCTGTTTCTGTTTGTCGGAACAAAACGTCTTGAGCTTTCGATCCGAATCTTCAGATAAGCTTGCGAGGGTGCTGGATTTTGAGTTAGTAGCTAATCTTAAAAGCCGTACATTTGTTTGTGCTGAATAGAGGGCAACGACATAGGAAGCGACCTGCTTTACTTTCTGCATATTCTGTTTGTCGTTTATTGGAATCATTGATAAATTTTTAAGTGTCCACCCTGGGACTGTGCCTGGTACGTACCAATCTCGGTCAAATATAGCATAGGCCAACGAACTTTCGTTATGAACCCGGAAGCTTCAGAAACCACAGCCACGACGACAGGAATGCGATGCAAAGAGATACCTACCAAGCAAAACACAAATTAGGATTTCGAGTCGAATCGAAACCAGCGATGACGATTGTAGTGATAACCTATGGAAAGCCAGTATGAAGCTAGTGATAATAGCGGAGAAATATATTTAGCGTATACAGCAACGTAGACAACACTGTATGAATAAAATCTGTTTGTGCCCGATTGTGTCAAGTTCATTGGTATTCAGTTCAGTAGGAAAAAGTTTAAGGTTTATTAGTTTTTTTTTTACAACATTTGGCTAGAATATTCTAGAATATTTGTTGAGTTTCAAATCCTGACTTCCGTCTGTGTATGTACCAGGAAGTAAATACTTAGGAAGGATCCATACAACTAATGCCATGGCGTCCGCAGCAATCCTTTAAAGCTTTGGGAGGGCCCACCACTCCGTCAAATTGGCATTCGTCGCCGACAGACTTTCCTTTGATATTCCACTTTTTGTTCTGGCAGTAGAGCTTCGTTTGAGGCAGATCCGGTTCATGTTCTTTCATACAGACACAGGACACAGGACGAAATGATGGTTTGACTCTCCACCCACACCCATGAACAGCACCAAGAACACCGTCAAGCATGCCAACATGCTTTTCATTTCTGGAAAGAAAAAAAATTAAAGAATAAAATACTTATGCAGCATTGTAAATTAGCGTTTGGGTTAGTCATGGAGCCATAGATAGCTGGCAACGGCACTGGGCACTGAAGTAATGAAACGAGCAGGATAGCCTCAAATTGATCGGTTTCAAGTACTATGTATTATTCGACTTACTGAATTTCTTGCTTCCTCTGTGCTGGTGGTCTTAGCTCGTTCGAACCTTCCGTTTGAAAGCCAGGCAACTTTATGAGTTTTCAATCCGAGTTTGCAGCTTTACATGAGACAGATATTACTGAAGATGAGTGGTACGTCTGTGCTGAATAAAGGACAATGACATGGGAAGTGACCCGCTTAACCTTCTACTTATTCTTTCCAATAAATTAACGAATTAAATAATGGTTTTTAACTGTCTGTACCAGAAACCGCGAAGTGAAGCCTAGGGCAATGAACTTTGTTCAAAACTTAGCACGACTATTCACCACGGTGACATATAGGAATGAGATAGTATTAGAGATGCTCCCCGAAACAAAATGAAGAGTTAAAATCCGGGCAAAAATGCCACTGCATCACTGCAAATGATTACTTTGTATTATCCTTTAGAACTGGATATGATTATTCAATTTATGGCTCTTAATTCCTGATCATCACAGAATAAAACTGACAAAGTTCTTGCGACTAGCATAACTATTTATATGACCTATAGTACTCTATCTACTAATAAGACTTTTCCGGAAACATGAAATTTTTATCCACGCCTTCACCGTTAAATTTGAACCGTTAAGTCTCTCCTATTTTTGGAGCTGTTACGCTCTTCCTTAATTCCTAAATTAAAACTGTTCACATGACATCTACCTTCCATTTACAAAAGTTAGTTTTTATTGTTTTCCTGGTTTCGAAATACAAGTGAAATTTACTTTTATTTAAAATTTAAACGAAATTACAAATAAGATAGTAGTTAGTTTTAGGTTAGCTATAGGTTAGGAAGCTCACTAAAGTGCTCACTTAAGTAATATTATCAAAATTCTATTGTTGTGTATGAAGGAAGGGTCAACGAGTTATTACAAGCTGTATCAGTTGTTGTATTGACTGTAGACGGCAAAGGATGGGCGGAAACGGAGTAAGTTATATGTAGTACCAAGCATTTTATGCATCGATGTTTGCACATTTTTTGCCAAATAAAGATTTTGTTTTAACACGCTAACGTAATATATAATTATTTGACAGAGTAAAGCTGTCACATTGAAACATCGAGACACGGAAAATAATCTCGGAAATAATTGTCAAAATGGCCGAAAATCATCAAATTCTGTTAGAACTGCAACAGGGAACAAGATTGAAGCTTTAGACCTGATCCCATTCTCCAAAGCATTGAACCAATCCGGTCGGGGTCACCAGATTCCAACGAAACAGAAAAAACGAGCCTTTTCTCGTTTCAGAAAGCAAAAATCCATGTCAGCTCCAACGGTAGGGAAATCGATTCAAGCTTTCGACACGAATAAGAAACGTATTCCAGAATTTTGTCATTGTACTGGAGATGGGTGTCAAGGTTGCAATGAAGCTGGATCAGATCATGCAATGGTGGAAGCTAAGGAACAAGTCTCGGGCAAGGATGCTGATGCTGAGACATCAGTGTTAACTGATAATGCTGAAACTGGGGCAGGAGATCCAGCAAACACTGGCATAGTCGAAATGGAAGTTTTACGAATCATGTCTGAAAATGCTGACACCGGTGTAGCACAAGCAATACCTGAAAATGTTCAGCATATCGGATCAGTTACAACGCAAAACGATGTTGCAAACAATACTGAAGGAAGTTTTGAAATAACGGGCAGTAGTGCAAACCCAGAAGTGTCCACTGAGATTAATCTTGCAATCGGAACAGTATATTCACTGTCAGGACACAAACAACCAGAAATTGATGCAGCTGTACTAATAGACGTCAAAACTGAAAGCATCGATCACGAAACTCGAAATCCTGAATCTAGCGATAGCGAAGAATCATTAAATCAATACACAACCTCGGAAGACGAATCCAGTGATGCAACGGTGTATGAGATAGATACAGAAAGCGGTGAAAAAGTCAATCCATTAGAATTTTCTGGCGAGACAATAGAGCCTAATCCAGCAGGCCCTCCTGCAAATACGAATGAACTTACCGTTGAAAAGGAATCCTGCCAAGGCGGCCAGATTGAAGAATTTTCGCAAGATAGCAATGCGATTTACAAAGAATCCGCCTCTTCTAAGCTTCCACTGAACTCTGATTCGGAAAGCTGCAGCTGGCATCAATCAGTAAGCACTTGCTTGAAAGAAGAGCACGAAGCATCTGATCGTTCAATTTCGCCAAGTCAAACTATTCGAACTCCATTCCGAGAATTTTACAGCAGACATGCACGGGATTCCGATAGCTTAGACCTCGGCCTTTCCAGTAGCTCTGATGTAGATGAGAACGGAAGATTCACCTGTGACTATAGGTCTTATCATACTGTNTAGATGAGAACGGAAGATTCACCTGTGACTATAGGTCTTATCATACTGTAGAAAATGAAGAGGAACACTGGTCAAGCCGAACACCTCCAAGCACACCAGAAGAAATCACCGCAACGAAGCGAGATAATTCAAAGCGCTCTACGAATATCGACTGGCCAATCATTATTGAGCCCATAAGAGCATATTACAAATACAAAAGAGAAGTATTCGAAAGCCACGAAATCGAACGAGGCTACGAATCTCATTCTACGGTGGTAGACTGGCCTATTGCGGATCCCAGCGAAGTACAAGGCAAATTCGAGAATTCAAGCAACAAAACGAATTTCCAAACAAGTAATAAAGCCAACCTTGGATCCAGTGAGCTTATAAAGCAGGATTTCGATTCAATTGACCGATTCGATTTGAAGCGCCCATCGAAAGTACGAAGTAAGAAGAAATTATACAGCGAAGCTGACCAGGAACACGACTCAAAATATTTTGGTAAAATTCAATCAAAATATTAATAAAAGTCAAGCCGAGACAGTTCAATCAAGAAAAATTGGTCAAGGCGATGGGATTTCGTCTCCTCAAGAACCTCCAGCTCCTGTGGAATTACCAGCAAAACGTTCGATTTGGCAAATACGAGGGGTTAGCCGTGAACCGTGCACAGATAACCAAACACCGGTACTATCGGATTATCCTACACAAACCCCAACTCATGCGAAATTAGCTGATCGACCAGAATGGATAAATAATCAGTCCCTGTTTCACCAAAAATTACCGGCTCGACCGGAAATCCCAAGGCCAAGCCAACGCCCTAAGAAGAAATTGATTGTGAGGCGGCAGCATCCCTCCCGTAACAGACTACCAGTCAAGAAGACAGAGGAAATTCGAGAACCTGTGTCTTATCTGCAGCAGCTCCGAGCAAAGCGAGAACAGCAGACAAAACAACGATCAGTCAGCAAATCTGGGATCTCATCCGGGTGCTCGAGCATCAATAATGACTGTCGTCCAAGTTCCTCAGTTTCGACAGCTTCTTCTTAGCAAACGGAAGCTTATCATTCGTGGTTTGAAAAATTTCAAAGAATCTAGAGGATGTGGATGTCCTCCGACCTGGGTACTTACACAGAAATTTTTAACTAATGCGTACGTAGCGAAATTTCATGAAACTGATATTTGATAAATTTCACACACAGGTCAAGGAATTCCCGTGCCGCTCCAAGTAAGCTATAAAGTTTTCTGCTTCCTGCTTAGCTGGATCTTATGATAGCCTAATTTCAGGTTTCACCCCGACGTGTACATTTATGACTTCGAAGAAGGACCACTTGCCCCAAAAAGAAATATTCATGCTATGCACCAATGTCCGAAACGCGGAGGTCGATGCGCCAAATGTGGTATCTACGCTGATGAAGTCTGTTCGTCCTGCGGCAAGTGCGATATTGACTGCAGTTGTCCTCATCGTCAACGTCCACCAAAGCCAGACATTTTAGCCGGTACAGGCATTTTCAATCCTACAGAAACTCTGACCAATGCCCTATCCAGAGCAAACTCCTTTCTTCACGGAACTTCGGAGACAAAAGGTCTGCAGTACCCCTTTAATTCGTACTCCGGAAGACTTCCGGATGTACCTCCGCCGCCCAGTTATTGTCCGCCGATGCCCCCGCCGCCTCCTCCGCCAGGCGGTACTCCATATTACCATCCATATCCATATCCACAGCCCTATATGTACCCACCACCGTACTTCGCACCCCCGCCACCTCCGGGGTACTTTCAGGCCCCACCACCACACAGTATGCCAGGACCTGGACCGTACGGATATTCTTCCGGGATGCCAGGATATCCCGAACAACCTTATTACCCTCCTCAGCATTGTGGTCAATCTCCGTCGTCTCAGCCGTCGTACAAGAGCCACGTTACGTATAACAACTATGATGACTTATCAAAATTTGATACCTAAGGATAGACTCATAGTTAGGATTAACACATACCTAGTTCTGATTTTAAGCCTAGCGTTAAATTATCTGCGTAGAAAATCTAAGGAAATGAAATAAAATGCGTGAGTAAAAACAAAAATCCACGGCATTTAGCGTAAAGTACTGTATTTGATAATGTATTTATTTAAATTAAATACCGTCGCAGGATATTTGCTAACTAATACATGTTTTTGACCATATTTTACGATATTTTACTCCTTTTACTTTCGAATTGTTATATTTATCATTTAATCTTGAACCCCCTTGTAGACAATGGTATTATCAGGTCCAATGAGTGCTTCATATTTGTTTGGATAATATCTGCCTGAAGGAGTTTCCGATGCTGCTGATGCTGTTGCACGAAGATCCACTACTGGAAGAGCACTCTTGGCCCCCAATCCACGTCCCGGACGTTTGCCAGCTAGTTGTCCAACATGGTACCCTCGTTTGACCAAGAGTTTGGGTACTGATGGTTTCCGGGAACTGTTTGATTCGACAATACGTACTTTCTTCCTTGGCGGAATTTTGTGCTGATCGTAGAAGTTTTGACGTTCACGGCGCAGCTCTTCGACAGCAAGCTGTCGTTCTTGACGGCGATCCACGTCTGGTCGCTGTCGTTCATAACGCTTTTCTTCACTTGCCGGTTGTCGTTCTTGGCGACGATTGTCAATTGGCGGCTGCAGTTCTTGACGCCGAGCCTCAGGTTTCGGCTGCAAATCTCGTTCAGGACGTTGTCGCTCGTGATGCCGATCTGCTACTGGCTGCTTTCGATGTTTTGGTCGATCGTCAGGCTGTTTATTTGCAACAGGTTCAGGGTCAGGAGCCAAATTTTTCTTGTTAGGCTTAACTTTGGGTTTATCCGGTTCCTCAATTTCTTTGAGTTTCTCCTGGTATAACGCTTCAAGCTTTTGCTGCTGCTGAGTGGTTACATGCTGATTTTTTTTCGCGAGATTTTCTGCTTCGTGGCTCTTTAGGCGCTCTTTGACCCGGGACTCAGCCATCATCTGCTCCTTGGCAGCCTCGACCCGCTTTGCTCGCTGGCGAAGAATCCGCTCTTTCAATTGCCTCTTCTCTGCACTATCAACGGTAAGGCCAGTGGTGACCGGAACAGCAGGCGCTATTGACGGTTTCAGAGATTTCTTTGGGACATTTTCATCAGGTTGGGTGTCCGGAATGTCAGCTTCAGATTCTGGCGTCTCTTTCACTCGTGGTTTGTATTTAAAGGTCTTTCCGTCCAATTTAAATGTGATGTAGGCCGATTTTTTCGGAGGACCGTGAGCCTTGCTCGGACTGTCTTTCTTTTTTACCGGAACATCTTCAGAGACAGGTACTATTTCTTTGAAACCTTCTGGCTGATAGCGGGCCGCCCAGTCTTGCTGTGCTGGCTGCTGCTCTGGTGGCGGTTGAGGCTGCGGTGGCGATCGTGGCCGCGGCAGAGACTGTGGCTGCGGTGTGGATTGTGGCTGCGGCGAAGGCTGAGACTCCTGTGGCGATTGTGGCTGTAGTTGTGGTTTCCGTTGTGATTGCCTGTTTACGATCGATACTCTGCTGAGACTTGCTCTTCCACCGGCCTTGTATTTATGGCTAGGCTTGATCTCACTTTTAATTCCGACGATTGAAGACTCGGGCGAGCTGAAAAAAAAGCAGAAAACAAATTACAGCCACGATACCCACGACCACAGATATCATTTTAGAAATCAAGTCTTGAGTGTTACCCTGGTGTACTGATTCCTGGACTCTTCCTACGAATAAGCAGAGAAGGACGGCTAGATTTAACCTGAGATGGCGGTTTTTTCAGTGTAACACTCGCGTTTGATTTCTTTCGCTTCAATCCCAGGCGAGCAGCCAATACTTTCTCTTCTTCATTTAATTTGGACATGAATGAATCGGAAATTTCTACTTGTGCCGCGACCTTAGAAATCGTGGACGGAAGGCGAGATTTATATTCTGGTATTTCTCCAGCCCTGTGCTGCGTGTAGATTCCATTGAAGGCAGCCAGAACCCGAAGAAGTTGCCAAGGACTCTTGGGTGCTTCACCCTCGCTGGTCATACTCATCAGTTCTCGCAAGTCTACGAAGCTATCGCTGGTACGAATCAGGAATTTCGTACCGAGCCAGTCGAGGCCATTTCGTTTTTCACGCGTCACGCGGAGTTCATCCCGGGTTTGTTGCAAGTACGTGAGCGGAATCAGTGGGTATTCTTGGAAGACTTCTTCGGAGAACTTAAGCCGTGGATAAATAATTCGCTTGAGGATTCTTCTAATAAGCTGGCCGTAAAGAATTGGGATCGCCGCAATGAGTAGGAATTCGTAACCAAGACCGATCCCACCATAGGTCAGAATCCAGCTTCCGGGCCCAACTTGCTTTTGGTCATCGAGCAGAATGAAGTGATATGGGGATTTTACAGGCATAGATCCCTTTGGCAGCGGTTCATTGATAATCTTAATGTCTTCAATGCGTTCAATTTCTTGAGTAATTCGATTCGTAATATCTACGACATGGTTGATCCGGCCTGTACAACGGATTGAAAATTAATATAAATACACCATTAACTGCTGTATAATATGTGTTTTATATCAGGAACTTACGAATTGAGGACGGATTCGCAGGAAGTGCTTTTCGTAAGGCTGATACACCATCGAAAATGACCCAGAAAAGGCAAACAAGACGATGAATCATGGTTCCCATTTTGAAATTCTAATAACAAATAAATTGATACGATATTTTATAAAAGAATCAAGGACTCATAGGTAATAGATTCTGTT
>VNWX01001906.1:0-13574 GCA_009869905.1 Ceratophysella communis | reverse complement strand
AAAATGCTCAAAATATTACCATCAATTTCTGTACTTTCCACATAAATTTATTACGGCACAACCAAATAAATTGTTTTTGTTCGATTTAAGTCATAATTTATAATTATTTAACTAATAAGCTAATTCTAAGTATTAAGTGGACAATATTTAATTATTATTATGTTTATTCTTATTTCTTCTTCCCATCGGCTTTTAAATATTTTAACTTCCGTGGTCAGAAGAGTGATATACAACGATTGAGGCGGGAATCAAGATTTGGGCATCAAAGAAATTAATATGGACAAATCGTGTACACACTTTTAAGATCGCTCGTACTTGTACTATCTATTGCTAAATACAACTAAATTAAAATTTATGCATTTTTTGAATAGAAAACATACTATCAGCGTAACATGAAGCCATGCTAACATTCATTTATAGATCACTAAACATACTTAACAGCAATTATTTCAAAATTTCAAATACTAGTCAACTAGGTGTGCTTCTATTTATTTATTACACTGCGCTAAGCACTATAGATTTCGTACAATGGGTACAAGCAAATTACAGAATTACAATAGTTATTGATAACGTCAAGAAAATATATACAAACAATTATACTATCAGCGTAACATGAAGCCATGCTAACATTCATTTATAGATCACTAAACATACTTAACAGCAATTATTTCAAAATTTCAAATACTAGTCAACTAGATGTGCTTCTATCTATTTATTACACTGCGCTAAGCACTATAGATTTCGTACAATGGGTACAAGCAGAATTACAGAATTACAATAGTTATTGATAACGTCAAGAAAATATATACAAACAATAGGACGAAGTACTTAACAATTTGTATTATTATTATTTTTTCTTAAAAGAGGACCAGAGTGCAATTAGATTGATTTGTGTGCTTATATTTCTAAATATTTGATCATTCACGTTCCGTGACTTCCATAGTACTATACACCCAGACATTCCATTATTTTTCGATCTTGATTATACACATACGCATTTACAGATAAATTAACACTAGACTACAATAAATTGAAAACAAACTCCATCACAATTTTGATTTGGTTGGTTTGGTCTGGTTAGCCTTCTAACGGGAGCATCTGTAGATTTCTGTGCTAACCGCATGAACATGACCACAAAATGCTTCTCCGTCAATTTTACGTCTAACTAACATATACTCCAGTATCCCTAATGCTACAAGGCACTGTCATTTGTAGAATTGAACTGATTCCTGGTTTAATTAATATTGTAAAAATCAAATATATAAAAGCTAAATCCACTGGTACATTGTCCCAACCGAAAAAAATATCCCTGCTTCGATATATTAAAACCGAAAACCCCGAAATTCCATACCCCAAAAAATCCCAAAGTAAGAAAAACAGAATATTTTGATTTTTAAAATTAAAGATTACAAAGACTAAAGTGTGACATCAATAACAACACAATAACAGAAGAGATCGACATTGATGACGAACAAACGATTAGTGGGAGATCAACTTGTAAATCAACGCTAATTGAGACACCGGAGACTATGCTCGTCCGAGTGCTACACAGCATTTACCCCTTTCGATCCTCCCAAACAGTAAAAAATACAGTTTTGCTTTCACGCCAAATCAAATAATATATAAATTTAACTAAGAAATAAGCTAAATATATTTATAAGGTGGACATCAATGCATGGCATTTTAAATCTTAATGCTTTTCGTTCCTATTCGGTTCACAGGAGTCAACCACTAGCTATTTAGATATAAATACATATGTACAGGTCATTGTATACGTGCAGTATTTATGTACATGATTCTGGACATATTATTAAATCTATATTTCTAAAAATTGATCCCAAAAAGATGGTAATGACACTAACAGTGAAAATATGACCATTTTTTCTATTTCAGTGCTGGCGTATCTTTGATGGCCTTCGGTCAAACGACTCAGCACTGAGATTTCCCCAGCATAATGCCACATGGAATGAAGGGAGACCGTGGTGGAGATGAAAACGAAACGCCTCAAAGAAAGTACAGTTCAATCAATCAATCTTTTGAACTGATCAATTCAATGGAAAACCAATGAACCGTACAAGTGTAAGAGACAAGTCAATGACAATCAAAATATATAAACGCTTCTTCGTCAGAATAGCAAAAAAAAATACAATGCCTTTTTTCATCTTCTTTTTTTGGCAATGGCAAGGAGGAAAGTGCATTATAAGGTGGCGTGGGTTCACATTACTCTGGTCTGGCTGGACTCGCTTTCAAACAACAACGGAAACCCCAGACCGTAATTCACTACTGTATTGAAAATTGAACTAAGCTAAAGGACACGGAGTAGAGAGCATCTTCAATTATCTTTCTAGTAGCATCCACACATCAAAACATCATACCAGAGTCCAAACGATCAAAAAATTTCTATTACGCTAAAGTAAAAAGGTACACGATTTTTTCTTGTATTTGTAGTAGGTATATTTCTTTTTTCTTCATTTTGCACGGGAGAGTGAGAGAGGAGAATTACAACAATGCATTGGCATATGGTCATCCTTCCCAGACTATTGTTGACGCAGGGGTTTTTAGTCTTCATCCTTCTTCTCGGGCTTTAAGTCTACCATGGCATGGAGCTCTTCAGGACTTAACCTGGACAAAACATCAAAATTGATTGTAGAGCATGGCAAAAAAGGTGGCATCAAAAAATAATTGACAATGTGGAACTTTAACACTCACCCCAGTAAGCTCTGCAGATCACACACAAAGCGGTAGACGTAGCGCTTCCCAGCTGTTTTGTGAATGATATTCTTGTCGTAGTAGTACCGAAGTCCGCGACTCAGCTTCTCATAATTCATCTTAGGTTTGTTTTTGCGAATTCCCCAGCGTCGTGCTACTTCATCGGGATCCGTGAGCTTAAACTCCCAGCCATCGCCTGTCCAGGAAATGAAGCCTTGGCAGGTTTTGTCGTGAAGAAGCTCAAGTAGAAATTGCCAGAGTTGAATAGGACCGGAACCTGTGAAGCATGGACCGCCTCCCTGGATGCCTGGTGGAAGAAATGCATAAAACAATAGGATGAGTATTGATTTAGAAAATATTTAAAGCACGCCGGTATTTTCGAGCTCTTCTAAGTAAAAAATCAGCGTTTCTTACCTGAATACCCCCCGAGCATGGGCTGAATGAGCGGCTTGATATCACCCGACATAAGTTGCTGGGAGTGATGGTGGTGGGAATGGTGGGAGAGCGTGTCTCGATTATGACTACTGTGCTGTTGGGAGAGGTAGGCGGGGTGGGAGTGATGTAAGCTCAAGTAGAAATTGCCAGAGTTGAATAGGACCGGAACCTGTGAAGCATGGACCGCCTCCCTGGATGCCTGGTGGAAGAAATGCATAAAACAATAGGATGAGTATTGATTTAGAAAGTATTTAAAGCACGCCGGTATTTTCGAGCTTTTCTAAGTACTTAAAAATTTATCAGCGTTTCTTACCTGAATACCCCCCGAGCATGGGCTGAATGAGTGGCTTGATATCACCTGACATAAGTTGCTGTGAGTGATGGTGGTGGGAATGGTGGGAGAGCGTGTCTCGATTATGACTACTGTGCTGTTGATTAAGGTAGGCGGGGTGGGAGTGATGGAGAGGCATATCTACTGGTGTATTGCCGCCGCTTCCGCCATTGCCATTGATGGCACCGGACGAAGACCAATGCTCCGAACTCGGCAGCCCACTTCCGGGCACGGTTTGGAAAGGTGGGGAATCATAGTGACCGTGGTGGCTGTGTGGACTGCTTCCATAGGTCTCAGGGTATACCTCAGGTCCCGGGTATCGATCTGCAGAGAAGCAGAAAAACAATTAGCCACATATAATACCAGTCGACTTCATGCTAATTTCACATATCAATTAACATGTAACAGCCTATTAAGTGTTTCAACAAGTATCACGAATCACGACTCGCTTTAGATTACATGCGATCATACAATAGGTCAAGCCACACCCTTCTCGCTCGAAACCTTTGGCAGAATGCATTACACAAATCTAATTTTTCCTTACAAGTTGATTTTTTGCATGTCCTAGCACGATTTACTCCCAAACCAGAAACGAAGCCGAGGAGCAATTATACGACTAATAACTACTGATTTAATTCACTCTTTCTGTGCCTTTGTTGCTGAGATGAATAAATTTTAAGTCTGTTCCGCACACTTAGAGGCCAACAGCGCTTACGTACACTTTCCAATTTGTTGGCTCTTGGCTCATACTACTACTCAAATGGAAAACAAAGCGTGCTGCAATTCCTTTGTTCTTATCACACAAGTACCCAATTTTCCGCTAAAAGAAGCCAAAAATTCCTCGACTGCATAACCTGCTACGCACATGCATGTTATATTCTCCTAACTGACGTATTACTACAGAATTACAAATGAAAGCTTATTAGATAACCGTCAAAAAATTATATCGAAAAAAAAAGTCGTCAGATAAAAATTCACACTCAAGCTAGCAATTAGTCCTACTCAACTCATTACATGCATAATAAATCCAACTACTTCCTAATGCCGAGCTCTGACTGACATGCGAAGAACTTTAATCTGCTGAGTAGATCAACTTGTGAATTTAGCATGAACATGTTTTTCGCTTACGACTTACAAATTATCTAAATACTAGGAAATGTATTTAAAATGTAACTTACTCCGCCCAAAGCCCTTCATGAAATTGGCCTGTTGCTGAAAAGCCTTTTCGGACATGAGGGTAGAGGAATAGAACTCAGGTGAGTTCTCGACGTAGCCGGGATGAGACCCAGGGTCAGGAAGGGAATGGTAGTTTGTGTCATCGTCATAGTTCTGGACATAGACGGTTTCGTCGTTTCCACTGTTCGTGGTCGATTCCGCTGGAGGGACCCGGAGCTGTTCCATGAACTCCGGTACTGCTTCCGTTCGTGCTCCCACCCCCGCTGGTAAGGTCACTCAGCTGCTGCTGAACGGACTCTCCAATG
This sequence comes from Ceratophysella communis, assembly GCA_009869905.1. Taxonomy (NCBI): domain Eukaryota; kingdom Metazoa; phylum Arthropoda; class Collembola; order Poduromorpha; family Hypogastruridae; genus Ceratophysella; species Ceratophysella communis. The sequence goes on along the minus strand of VNWX01001906.1, from coordinate 8,618 downwards.
TGATGACTGTAGCCTGGAATCATTAAAACACACTAATTAGAATCAAGTGCTACGCTCTGCGTTCATGGATCCAACTAATTAACGCTTATCAGAAACCAGGAAAAAATACAATGCTATAGCCATAGACATGCCACGACAGTATAACCTTCAAGTCATCACAATTAATTGTGCATTCATTTGGCTTCAGTGGCCAGACTAACTGAGACGGTTTATAAAGGCATTGGAAATACGCTTTTTTCTTATGCTGCCTGTTACCTGATAACAAGGGAACGGGATATAGGCTTGTGCGACTTTCTGCTTATTCGAGTGACCCAAGATGTGTAATGCGTCATGCTAGTATCGAATTAGTATTAACAAGGCCTGGCAGTATTATCGCCGTTTTCAGTAGAGATTTGGTCAACCAGATTTTTCTCGATAACATCCATTTAATACAAACGACGATCTACGGGAGGAGATGTGTTCAGCCGTATTACTCGCTGGAGAAAGCCAACTTTCTCTTCTCCTACGATGCCATTACTGCGAAGAAATTATAGCATTATTTCTCATCGCTGAGCTTGTTGCTCATTACGGGATCCAATCAAGTCAAATCAAACGAGCAGATCACGCTTGAGTTGAATCCATTGCGTTCCTACACCCACCCCCTATCAATTCCAGCTTTACAACTTCAGGAATCCACAGGGCACAATTCCATCGATGCCATTAACAAAATTCTACAGGTATAAGTAGACAATAATTCGTTATTGCTTGTCAACGTCAAGGCTAGTACATATATGTAGTAATGGACTTTAGGGTCTATTGAAACGAATAGACGTTTGAAATTGAATGGAGAATAGACTCCTTACATAAACAAGAGATAAACATAACAATGAGCATTACGCCATTTTTTAGTAAAGTTTTCCGCATGAGCTGCTCTCAGCTACATACACTCAGGTATGAATGATCCCTGATGATGATGACATGACTTTTTTACGTAAGCCCATCGTTGTCGCTTGTCGTTGTCGTCGCAAGCATTGGAATTACATTCCGAAATTCCTACCTTCGTTCTTCATTGTGCATTGTATTTTAAATAAGCCATCCAGTTAATTCTCGTCAAGTTGAGGCTAGTCGGAGTAGAGCCTAATATCATCATAGTACTTCTATGTACAGATTCGATGTATGCAGGTACTATTTCATATGCTGGTTACAGGTAAAACTCAGGGGTTGCTGGTCAAATCAACCTCAGCGATTTAGCGCTTGTACCAGATTTATGACATGTCCTAAAATTAAAATTACTGATTTTTAAGATCTCATGCAAATTAATATTTCGAATCAGAGATAGCGTCTCTTATGTTCCAAAATTCGAGCCTATTCCTCACGTCAATTTGCCAGGTACCAAAAATGCTTAGAATCAGAATCATAAATATTATAGGCGTAATTCTTGGCTTGGAGGCTAGAGAGGCCTCGAGAATGATGAGATTTGAATAAATAGAATTTATTACTGGGAGAGACGAGTAAAGTCGTAAAAAAAGCTCATTTCATCTTTTGCCTCTCCACCCACGCCTCAAAATCATAAATATTATAGGCGTAATTCTTGACTTGGAGGCTAGAGAGAGGCCTCGAGAATGATGAGATTTGAATAAATAGAATTTATTACTGGGAGAGACGAGTAAAGTCGTAAAAAAAGCTCATTTCATCTTTTGCCTCTCCACCCACGCCCATTAGAGAAGCAAGTCGTAACTACCTGTTCATTTGGGATTATCATTACTCATTACCATATCTCACGGAGCACTTAGGCTCAGCCCTCTCCTATTAAAATCTATTGGTATTGTCATCTCAGCCAGCTTCTGGAAAACGCCTCTCTGCCTTTCAAATCAACAAATCATTCCTCTGCCTTCTTCATGAATAGACTAACCCCATGTCCCAACCTACTTTTATTTCAAATGACTCTCCGCGCATGCAATCCAACCGTCAAAGTCAAGTCAACCTATTAAATAATGAATAACACAAAAGAGCCTGCACCACACACCTGTCATTAAAATATGTACAAGTCATCTTATCGAAAAAGTACGAAATGTTCATCATGCAATCCAACCGTCAAAGTCAAGTCAACCTATTAAATAATGAATAACACAAAAGAGCCTGCACCACACACCTGTCATTAAAATATGTACAAGTCATCTTATCGAAAAAGTAAAAAATGTTCATAGCAGTTTCTGTTTTGGAGCGAATTGACCCTTCGTATAATTCCCAGGCGCTATCTCTAACAAGGAACAATGTTAAAAGTTTAAAGGCTCAAAAAGTATGGAAGAACCGGAATTTTGTTACGTAATTGTCGAGCCTGAATCTGGAGTTCATAATCAACAGGTTGGACTAAAGAATCAGAGGAAATTATCTGTTTTGTTTTTTCCCAGGAGTTTAAATACCCTGAGCTTTGAGTTCATTTTTGCGTTTTTACTACCGCTTCCTGTGCATGTCAACTCAAGCTCTACACGTTTTACAGCAACACACAAGCTCCGACTTTACATGACCCCATCGAGCCAACACGTCTTTAATTTTAATAATTGAAAAAATACAGTTTTTCTTTACAAGAACGCTGAAATCTGCATCTCAAACACGATTTTGTTCAAACATGCAAAGTGCAAGTCGAACTAGAAAATAAGTAATAAGTTCATCTCACGAACTCAACCTGTAATCTGTAATTTTTTAATATTTTCCAAAAACAGAAAATATCAAGTGTTTCAACGGTTGAGCATAAAATCTATTTTTCACGTTCAGGGGCGTTAAGTACTTGCCAAAGACAAAGGCGGATGTGTACTCATACGATACTGAACTAAAAGTTTCACCATATACGGTCTACACGGCCTGCTTAGGGATAGGAAGTAAACATCCGGCACATCTTTGGTGTCAAACGCCCGTTAAGTAAAATGACGTATTTTAAATGGTGAGAAAAAATGAGTAAATTACTGAATTATTGGNATAGGAAGTAAACATCCGGCACATCTTTGGTGTCAAACGCCCGTTAAGTAAAATGACGTATTTTAAATGGTGAGAAAAAATGAGTAAATTACTGAATTATTGGCAGGTAACAGGTAAGCTCGATAAGCAAAGGCACGCTATTGAACGGGGCTGTAGAGTTAAAGGGATGCTCGTACGGTATTTCATACATTCAGCCGACCCTTCATAATATATCGGTAATCCCTTAAAATACGACCCTTGCGATAATCATATGAAATTCAAAACTCCAAACAAGTGTTCCTATTACGATTACGATAGATACATCCAATATGTCGAACCTTTTTTTCTTAAGTCCGATAAGAATAAAGCCTACTTTTTGAAAAATAGAAGGATAACACCACAGAACGCACAACCAAACTCTGAGCAGGACTCATCATAAATAGTGGTTTCGCGTTTCCTCCTTTGATAGCACAGAATTTCCGGTCTCTTCAATTTAAACTTCAGAAGGAAATATGGAGGCTTTGGCTACCACCACGTTCCACACTATATAGCCTTTTCTTATTCGAGAATAAAATATAGTTTTTACATAACCATAAAAGATAAGTAAATAGTTGAGGCTTAGTCAGAAGCTATCTAGGTATTTAGTTCAGTAAAACTCAATTTGCTCTTATCTAATCCAACCAATAGCCAGCAGTTTCTTGACAGGGCAGTTCCAAGAAATATAATATCATGATAAAGTGGTTTGAAAGGAAAAAGAATGAGGTTAGCTTGAATATTACAAAGTTGAGTACGAATATCAGATATAAACTCCTTTTAAAAATATAAAAATAGCCGTATGTCAAATCAAATGTCGAAAAAAACATGAAAATGTTATTACATGAGCCATCAAAGGGAAATTTGTGAAGTTGCAGCTACCCCGTGCCTGCTGTAAACGCTACTTGAGAACAAATCCAAGGAAACGTACACGACTTTCCTTTGTCATTTCTCATAAATTACCTCTGAAAAAATGCTTCTTCCTTTCCCTCTCAAAAAGAACAAATAAGACTCTAAATTTACTAAAGCTCCGAAAGAACCCTAAATTAATCAACCCAATATCCAAATTTCATTGTCAACCATTCCACTAGCATTATTCCTTGCTTCACTGATTTTTTTGTGTGTTTTAGGTTCATGTTCAAATGTGTGTCTCTCTGGTAGCTGAGTCTCTTCAATCAAAAACGGAAACACATCCGGTGCCCGAGAAGTGGAGCACATGTTACGTGTTCTGTAGCTTTGGTTTTCAAGCTGGAGCGTCCCAGTAGCCCGCAAACACCGGTTGTCCATATGTGTTATATGTGTGGAAGAAACAAGTGAAATAATATCTATAAATTACCAACCACCACCGAACCAAAGCAAAAGCCCATACATCCCTTCCTTCCTTCCGACGACGACCCTTATTAGAACCTAAACCTGCCTCAAATAATTTTCATCAAATATGAAAATGCCCGTCAAACCAATCTAGCACGCATGCAATCATCTCATTATACTCAAACCTCCCCGATTTCACCCTCTTCCTTCCGGTGTGTCCATGAATTCCATAGCGCCCTAACCCACCCCCGCTGTAACCTACTCTTGCATGCAACCCCGGCTCCGGAGCCACCGGAAAATTGAAAACCAGTGCAAAAATCAAGGAGTCTACGTACACAAATCCTGATTTTTTGCAACGATTATTTCCAGCAGGCAGCTGACGAGCTTAAATGATAAAGATGCTTAAAAGTGATTTCCGTGTCCATTAAAAATCCATTACTGGCATTTGGTAAACCTTAATTTTCTACAGCTAAAAAAAACCTTTTCTCACCTGTCCAAACCATTCTGGACGGAAGATCGTGAAGTTGAAGCATTTTTGAAATTTGATGTAATAATATTTAGTAGCTTTGGTTGTTGTATGCCGATTCAGAATTAAATCAACAGTAAATTGTATTCATACTCAAATTTCAAATTAAATTTAAATGGAGTATTTCAGTGATTTCCGCTTCCACTTCAAAAGAAGCTCTCTTCAGATTTCAAACAAGTCAAAATCAAATTAGGCTTTGAAACGGAGAAGAACAACAGCACAATATTCAAAATTTGATTTGGCCGACTTGAGACTTTCTCCCCCTTAGCTTTCTTTGACCAAGCAAAAAACCTTTTAGGCAGTAATAAATTCAATCAGTCCGGAAAGGCTACCTCGTGCCCGTGCCTCTTCAACAGTTTCTTTCTTTCTTCAAAACCACAAAATTGAGCTGAAGATGCTTTGGAGTCACACTGACTACAAAACCAGAGTCAAAGTCACTTGAAGGAAAAACTCCCTTGCAAAAACGTTGAAATTGAAACTAACCACGAGACAAATGTAAAGGAGGTAAATTGTAAGTTTGAGGTACACACACACACTTCTTCGTTTTCCACCGCACAGACGATAAGGCGCTGAAAAGGCTATCCTCAATTTTTATCAGTCGTCTCTCCGAAACCCACCCTCTCTCGTATATGTTTAAATATCAAATGAAAACTTTATTTTACCAACCCAAAAAAACCACCACCACCTTCGTGGTCGGCCGGAGAAACTTTAACAAGAAGGTGGTTATTGTTGCTAGTAACCTGGGCTGCACTCACGGGAGCAAAAAGGCTTCAGAGCTCCGTTCACTTCAAGCACTGAGGAAAAACTCCCAACTTGTCTCGATCCAGAAGGAAGATAACCCAGAGTGAAGCTAACTAACAACTTACTATGCTCCTAAACTAATGATGGAATCAAAAACAATAAATCCTAAATGAGATTCTTGATGAATGATGATGATCTGGCTACGGCTGGGAATTGAGAACTCAAATGACGCTCGTTCAGAGCTGAGGACTATCTGCATCAGCCCACTACTTGGCAGTTTTACTATGTTCTATTCCATCGAGTCTTTTGCCCGTACACCAGGTCGCCCTACTTGAACCAGGAGGGGTTGACCGGTTCATGGCAACTTCCGGTCTCTCTCTATCCCATCAACACACCTGGTTTATAGTGAAGGAATAAACCCAACTTGGAAATACTACAACAATGCTCCGCTATTCAATTCTAAAAAAAATAACAATCATTATTGATAATAATAAGGATTCTATCGTCCCACGCTATCGTGCACGTACCATCGTATCAGTATTGCCCCCGTTTTCGAGTAATTCAATATGGGATAAAAATAAAATGAACATAAGCTTAAAACTCAAAACGCCTTAATTTCAGGGCAAGAATAAGCCGTAAAAATTAACAGATTTTCTCGATAAGAAATATGTGATGTCCAAACCTTCGCATTTTACCGTGTGTCTCAGCGGAAACTCTAATCCAATAGCACCCGTTAGAACCAATCAAAAACGTACGTAATAATAGCTCGAAAGTTCCCACGTTCAGAAAGCAATGCAGTAAATACCGGAAAGGTCATAGACTTAAAGACGGCTTGACCTGACCCGTTAAGTGAAAAGTACGGTGAAATTAATAATTTCACATTGTTTAGAGTTCATTGTTTCAATGGCATGTCCTCCTAAACATGGACTTTAATAAGGATAGACCACTCATTTCCCTGAGAGCACAATGACCGATGGTCTGAAAATTGAATTAATTCCGATGGAACGATAAGATTAAAAGGTGCTTTCTCATAGGGTTAAGTGTGCGATATCATTAGAAACTGAACACTTTGCTGAGGTGGATGATACATAGAAAATGGCGCGAGAAAATTCCGAGTTTCATCCCCATCAAAAGCTGGTTTTGAAAACCCTTCCGGTCATAGAAATAAGTATAAGATATGAGGACGTTGGGCTTTAAAGCTCTAATCCCAATATGTAGCATATGGTCACTGATCCAAAAGATTATGCCACTGTCAAGACTAATTGACTTAACACCGGTACTGAGTTCCTCAATTTATTTTTCTTATGGCTTCCAAGTGACCCTTGGCGTACTCAATTATTCAGTTCAAGCACGAGTTGTGGGATTAAACCTAAGAATAACAGTAGCACTTCCGCGACCAGAAAAAGTACCCCTAGTACACAAAGTAAACAGTAAGTAACCACTCAATCAGAAATCAAGCATCTGGATGATTCATTTTACCAAGAATTAAAAATGCTAAATTGCTTGTAAGACCAAATAAATTGCTTTCGTAATTTTTAGAGATTGATGCTCTGATAGACATGAAATATTAGACAGACAAGGTACGGATGAACGCATGAATCACTAAAGCACACACGTTTAAATTTGCTAAAATACGACTTATGTAATTTGACTTGAGAACAATGAATAATTTTCATCACGTCTCTGCCGTATCCCATATGTAATCTCAGAAAAGTAATTTCATACTCTGCTCCGCTGCGTCTTGATTTTTATAAGAATTACTAATTATGATCACAGCATTATGTATTTACATAAGAGTGGAAAACCCTAGTGTGTCTAGTCCACGTAATAATACCCTTCAGAATAATTAAGCCAGAAAAATAACTACACATTGTCCTGAGTCCAAGTCCAGGGCTTGCAAGGAGTTGTTTTAATGGCAAAAAAGGACTATCTCTATAAAAACATGGGGGTGGAAATGGAAAAAGAGTTACGTTGTGCAAGGGAGCAGAACCCACTTTCAGGCTGCAAATGCTTAGATTTAGATTTGATGCAACAGGGTCGTAACGGAAACGACGTAAGGGTTGTTTTATGAAAATTATTGAAGTGTTCGTTTGTTCGATATGACTTTATCAGCTTGTATTTCGCAATAAGCTGGAAAATTTGTGCAAAAATATTTTTCTGAAAAATGACTAATTTTCAAAGTTCTCAACGAGTTATTCCCAAATTTTGACTTTTTGGAAGAATTACTTCGACGTTACGACCCTGTTCGAGAATTACGAACCCCTTGCTCCATTATTACTTCAGAGCCAGCAAGGGGCCAAGAAGATTACAGACAAAAGAACACATGAATAAAAATCTCTTGGCTCCAAAGATTCATTCATTCTTGATTTCGCATTTGCGGCGGTGAAATGCTTTGCGCTTACTGCTGTTGCTTCTGAACAAGGTTCGCTTTCGTAGCACGTGTGGAATTTACATTGATAGTTCCAAATTTTCCTTTCTTCACACCCAAACACGCCCATTTCTCCTTCAGATCCAGAGAGCTCTTGAGCACACACTTGGTCATTGAATTGAATAGAAAGAACACGCAATGTTTTCGGCTTCAAAGGGCCCCCTTATTGTCCTCCGCCGGAACCCACTACTACAGCTCTCCCATTAGTCTCAATAATAATCAAGCATGGACAATTGCTGGGAGGTAGGCAAGGCATTTACATGTGGGCCTTGGACCCTCGATCAGGTTACATTTTACGTCAGATGACATGGTTATAACATGGTTAGGCCCCACCCACGCTAAGGGAGCTGATGTAATTTGTAAGGGGGGTAAGTAGCAGTTTTGGGACTTCATCCCCATCCTGTCCTCTGCTCAACAAAAATTTAAACTTACTACGAGAGTACATTATTGGACAGGGTTTCCTTTTACGTGAGATTTGGGTTTTCATTCACAAAAAGTTTTTTTTCTCCTCTCTTCCTTGAGGGAGGGAGGTAAAACGGAAGTCGGGGTTTTGGTTACGCACTCCACCAAGACAAGTCCTTTAATAATGAAAACCTCTTATGAGTTATATTATCCAAAAATAAAATCATGACGGAACATCTCTAC
>VNWX01001905.1:0-13581 GCA_009869905.1 Ceratophysella communis | reverse complement strand
TTCTCATTCCAGAGACCTAGTCAGGGTTCCAATTGAGTGAACAGCATCCTCTTGACGAAGAGTGACTTGTAGACCGGTCCGTCGTCCTCTCAGTTTCCATTTATTGTCGTTCATAGAGTTGTACTTGATTTTCCTAAGATTTTTTATAAGAATAAAATTGTAATTTGAATTTTATCCACAGATGAGGAAGTGGAATTGTAAGGAATGATCAAAGCCCGTGTCCTACTCGCCGCCGTCTGCGGAATTTTCTTCTTTGGATCAGGTTTCGGACAGGTTCTGCATCAACAGCATGCATCACTTGGTAAGTCATCAATTTTTTAAAGAATTACTAATATTTAGCGCTTGCGACGCGGCGTTCTAGCATTTGCATGAAATGTTTTAGCATCTTTTCCTATTGTCTGTGCTTTTGTCCGTATAGAAACATTTTAAAAACTGGGACTGCTATTTAAAGTGCTTATGACTATAAGCATTTAACTTATTCGAGCCCTATTTCTTGACTTATATTAAAATCTTGCCTACAGTAACTTGACTTATAAGGCTCTAATCTGGGCCGTTTCATGCAAATTTCACTGTCCAGTCATGATTTTTAGCACAATTTTTTTAAAAGTTAATCGGGAAAACTTTCCAAAAAAATGTAAAATACAATTGGCAAAATATTACTCAACTTGAGCAATTCGAAGCAACTGTAATTGCCCTGTTCTCAAATTCTATAGAGATTTAAAGAAAGACGCGTATTTCAGTTGTTGCTTAATTCAGAACATCAACTTAGCGTACAGACGGATCTACTGAAATGATATTTGATTTTCAAAGAATAATGCCTAACTCAATTAAATAGCTATGTACATAGTTACAGAAGCTCTGGATTCGCGTAGATATTGAGCAAAGCCTAACCGTCTGGCTAGGCCGATCTTTCCAGGCTGTGTTTTTATTGAAGATCTAACCGAACTGCTGCACCTACTCCTGACCAGGTAGCAAGAAATGAATACAATGCGTCTGTATTATTGTAGTGCTGGCGAGTATTATTTTTAATAGAATTGAGTGGAGATGCATTTTCCTTCCTTCATCTCTTTTTTTTTGTGTGTGTATGATTGTGCTTCTGCTGTTCGGTAGAATATATGAAGGTGGAGGAGAGGAAGATAATAGTTTGTCGTATTTGGAAATGACAGGTGTGTTGGTGGACTTGCATGAAGCAGTTGGAGAAGTAATTGGATCCAAGGGTCCCTCAAGGATCCTCTGCGGGTCCTTAAATGTACGAGCCTATCAACAACTGGCAGCTGTTCGCTGGGCCGCCGAAATCATCAACAACAACTCCTGGTCCAATGAGTTCTCACTCGGTACGTGACCCACACTTATTCCACACAATAAAACAAGCATCATACAGATACATATACCTCGTTGAGGCATTTCTTCAAAAATTTGATAGATTATAACTCAATTAAATGTATAATTTTGTTTGATTTTAACATGAAATTTTAAAACAATTCCGAAATTTTGCAGTAAAAATACAGCCGCGGAACGCCGACAATTCTACAGCTTTAAGAGATGTTGCAATCGCGCTAGAATATTCATTTAATTTTTAGGTCCGACTAAACCACAATTTAATGTGTGCCACAGAGTAAAACTTTCCTACCTACGTCATTACGTAATCTTAAGCCTTTTCTTTTTTTCACAGATATCGTAGTCCATGATACATGCGGAGAAAGTGGAATTGCTTTGTCTGAAACGCATCAGTTGCTGAATCTGGTCCAAGGAGAATGTGGAAGAGGCTCCGCTGATAGGTAAACTTGAAATCATGAGTGAATAATTACTTTTTGGATGAGATGACGAGCGGATTTTGCTAGTCGAATGCAGCGTAATAATCCGATTGGAATGTTAGGAGAGGCAGAGTTGTGCAATTTAAATTACTCCTAAGCATCGTGTGGAATGGAAGTGGTTTTCATTGATAAACCCTCCGTCGTCTCCGTCTCCTCACACACAGATTGATGCTTACATGCCAGTAGTAGTGGTCTGGCTGCATTCTACGCTTATGTATGTAGTCGAAATCGAGCGTTGAATACAGTAGCAGCTTCGCAGGACTGAAACCGGGTTTGCCTTGCCTATTGTGTAATAAACTTCGTAACCTTGCAGCAAGATCAGAAGACAAGTGACTCTAGAATATATTCAAAAATGGATCGAATTCTACGTCAATGGGAAGCGTATCGATTGGGTCCAATGCCATAATATACCAAAAATCGTTTTCGGAGAAAGTATAATCTTGCGGCGAAGTTGACGAAACTCAGCCGTGGACGCAGCCTCGATTTAATAAGACTTTGATACTTCCCAAGTATAATCGCACAGAGCTTTCCTCCGTGCAAATTTGCCTGCAGAATCGAGACGTATTTTTAAACTTCTGTCGATCTCGCGTCCTTATCAAGGACTTCAGGCTGATTCAGATGCAAGACGCAAATGCATTGACGCCAGTGCAGGAGTATATCAGTCGGTAATATGTATGTTAGATAGCACAGCACCGAGATGAAGCATGATTGTGTTATTTTTATTGTGCGAGGAGAGATGAGATAAAGCAAAGGCTGTCCTGATTCCACGCTGTAATAATACAATACTTCGGAAGGATGCCGTGATCAGATTGACAGATGGACGATGGTCAGTCTGACAGGATTTTATAAACTGCCAAGCCTACGTTTATCTCTATGACGCTGTCTAGCCTATCCGGTTTCTTGATGGAAATGCCCGCAGCAAGCTTCTTTTGTAATCGATTGATAGCACTTGTCTTCGTAAAAACACTTACTTATTCAGCTCGCAGTATTAACTTGTTTTTATAGATTCACAATGTTACTATGTTACTTGATCTTTACCGTGCAAATGTGCAATATTGTGATAATATAACGGCTCTGCTCTGCACTCTAGTTGCTAATCATGAATCTAGGACTTAATCCTAGCAGTTTACATGCAGTTTAATCATCGAATGCATTACATGTTTATTTTTTGTTTTGAACCAGGCGTGATTGTGATTGGGAGCCGTAATAATGAGCGAATCATTGACAAGCCGTTGGAAATACTGAACAAAGAGAATATTTCCGCTATTGTCACGTCCTCGAGAGCAGCTGAACTCCTTCTCACGAAGCATCTCAATGTTTTCACTACGTCGCCTGGAATTTCCAGCGTTATCGAGGTAGCTCACGTTCCAAGAATTTGGATTTATATCAATTCGTGGATCTGAACATTACATGAAAGAGCTGCAATGAGCGTCAGTTAATGTATTTATGTGTTTTCCCTGTACCAGGCCGTCGTAGCTCTTATTCATCAACTGGGAACGAGTTCTGTAGCCGTCATCTCGAGCTGTTCCCATGCTGTCCGTCAATTTGAACATCAAGCTCTCAGCAAGTCCATTCCAGCAAATCACTTTTCTGTCCTTCAGAAGGACAATCCACTCATTTTTGACGCTGTCATCAAATTTCTACAAAATGAAGCTGTAAGCAAATAACACCATGAGATTACTTAGAATTGCACAAAAAGGAGACTCAGATTTAATATTGTAAATGACAGATTTCCAATGCTCATATTTTTTAAATTTTCAAAGAGCTCGGTACAAACCGTGGTTTTGCTTCTGGAAGCATCAGATCTGGAGAGACTACTGCGCAGTCCAAGACAAGGACCGGAATTTAGGAGGCTGGTCGACAGCAAATCATGGATTTTAGGTTCTATTGGAATGGATCAGGATTTGAGCAAGGAGTGGACTGGCGTCTTTGGTACAGATCTTCTCGTCGTTCAGCCGCATATTTCGCCCNAGTGGACTGGCGTCTTTGGTACAGATCTTCTCGTCGTTCAGCCGCATATTTCGCCCAATCCGGACTTCCGCGCTTACTTTTTAGACAGCATCGGAGTGAGTTTGAGCCTAGTTGAAAGACTAATTACATTATTACTCAAATTTCTGCACGTGTCAGATTATAACTTGACTGGAAGTTGAAACTTTGCATTTTGCTTTCCAGGAAGCTCTAATCGAGGACACAATGGATGAGGCCCGGGAATACATCGAAAAAATCTATCACTGTCAATGGCTCGAGTCGAACGAGATGAGTCAGGGGATGCGGATGAAGAGTCGTTCCGTTTCTCCGTCCTGTGGTAATCTGAGTAGCACAGATCTGACTGGCAAATTCCATCCTGACTCTGATGTAAGTGGCTTCACGAATCCGGAGAAACCTATAATCCTTTTCAAAAGTTTTCGTTTGACGTCGACTTCTGAGGGCCGCCAGCCAATTTACTTTGATAATTAGTCTCCTGGACGGACTTAACTCCCAGTGCGCCCTTCAATGTTTCATTTAAATGCTCTCTATTTATGCTTTAAACACGCCTCTCTGAGTAATTAAACCCTGGATTTTCCACATCTGGAAGCTAGGTTCATCACAAATTGAAACTGTAGCCTTACACTAGCTCAAATACGAGTGATAACGTGGCCTATTCCAGGGATCACTTGGTACATAGTCATGGAACAGAAAATTTTGTAAAGTGTATACGGTTTTGGTTAATGGGTTGCAAACTGGGACCAAGCGAATACAGTAGTGAACTAGACTATATAAATTCATACATACATTTCTCAAAAGGACAGTTAGAGTTCTAGACCATGCAATATATATTTAATTTAATTCTGCATATTGCCATAGGTGGGATTTATCGTCAGTGCCGTTTCCGCCTACTCAGCTGCACTTCGTCTGGCTCAGCTTGAAACTTGTACCGACGAAACAGATTGTGACACGCGGCAGCTGTCCGTCAGCGTAATTGACGCTCTTCGAAAGCTTAACTTTCCCATTGAAGCTACAACTGCCGGAAGTACAACGGATGATCCAACGGAACCTACGGTCGCGGCGAGCCACGAGTTGGAAGGCACTCGAGGGCGAATTAACCATCAGGGGAAATTGGTCAGTCGGAAGTACGACTTCTTCCTTATCAGACCTGGACAAGATATACAGCGTGTAAGGAACGATTACTGAAGTTAGAGTGACGAATGTCCAGCAATTTTTATATTTTAACACCTGTGTCTGTTTTGATTTAGGTGGGCCAGTATTCTACGGAAAATGGATTAACGCTGGATTCTGCCTTCGATCTGAGTCTTGGAGCAACGGAGGTTCCAGAAAAGGACTTTCTGTCTGATGTAAACTCCCTGGACGTTGATACCACAATCGCCTCACCAACAAACCCGCCAACATCCCAGCGACGTGGCAAGAAGAGCAAGGTAACTTCCGATCGAGGAACTGGGACTCTGGAATTCTATCATCAAATTGAGTCGCAAGTTCATGTGACGAGAATGACACCGGAGTTGTACATCTCTCGCGTCTGGGCTATGGTTGTTGTGGCAGTGGGAATCACCGGAGTTTTTCTGGCCCTGTACATGCTCGTGTATGTCTTGCTCCGGATGTGTGATGGAACCTTGGGTGGAAATCAGGTCTTCGGGATTCTTTTACTTCTCTGCGTTATGCTACTCTACTCGACCGTTGTCCTGTTCGTTCTACCGCCCAGTCCACTTCTATGCAACCTTCGAGTTTTTCTGCCCTCGACTGCCATGGCCATTTCCTTTGGAATACTCCTGCTCAAGGCTATGCAACTTCGGTCATTAGTGTCCCTAGGTCTCGGCGGCCGTGTATCATCCTTCAATCAGTTCGTCACGCTTCTCTTTATCGTCGCCGTTCAGATGGCAGTAAACCTCCAGTGGTTGTTGGGTCCCAAGGCGGATGCACCACTTAACCCGCGCCTCCTTAACGACTGCGCTCACTCTCATCAGACGTATCTCCTGCTGCACTCCTATCTCGGACTTCTGATTCTCTTCGTGTTTCTTTATGGAACATCTGTTCTGAAGATCCGCCGGAATTATAACGAAGCGCGCTGGGTGACCTTGGCCGCTCTCCTTTCGCTTCCCGTGGAGATAGGTTGGATATTGGTCGTATTCGTTGGTCCACCGGAATTTCAAGAACCCGCTGCCTCAGTCACCTTCCTCTCCATAGCGACCGTTATTCTCTTCTCGATTTTCATTCCCAAGTTGGGCACCATCGGCCGGCAAACGAGCCTAGCAAAGAGAAAACAGATGCTCCAGCACGTCGGGCCCGGTCATACAGGCTCCATCTCCACCATTTTTACTACTCTGAGCGATCGGGGTCATCACCATGGAACGCTACAGGGAAATCAGAAAATACAGCAGGGATCCCGGGCCTCAGGTCGGTCACATACCTCACCTTACTCTATCCCACCCCCGCCGCCTATGCCGTCCGGCGGAAAATCTGTCACATACTCCCCGCGGCTGTCCACGAATATTTTCCATACGCCGTCCCCAGCTACTTCACTGGCGAGGACGTCTCTCGGAAGGAACGGCTCCATGAAAACTCCGCTCTTTGAGCCCAGTCGAGGAGCTTATCCTTAAATAATGGACTTGAACGAGATTTCTGTCAAAGAGAGAGAGAGAGGGGTTTTAAATTTAAGTTATATATTGGTGTCTGACGGATATGCGGCGAAATGCACTCGCCTGGACTTTCGCCCAATCTTTCACAATTTTAAGATATTAAATGCACTATAAAAGCATTCTTACTTTTACCACAAACAAACCGGCACAATTCCGCCCTGCCCATTTGGTCTCTCGTTACTAGCATTCTTTTCATATACGCATATATAGCATGTATTTAGTTTGTATGTCAATACATACATGCTCATTTGCACCATAGGTAATCTTGACATAATTTAGTTTCAATACATATTCCGCACTTCCATATTAAGATATACTATCCGTAAAGCATTTTATTATTAACTATTGCATATTTTAGAAACATTTATTTTCACGCGTTTTCCTTTTAGTCACGCAAAGCGGTAATTTAAAAGAAATTATTAGTAGCCGGGTACTGATACTGATACAGTATGCGACCCAGGCGATATTTGTATCCCTATAACTTTTGTTAGGTTAGGTTATAAAAATTCAGGTTAGGTTAGTTATTCTCAGGTTAGAATAGGCTTTAAAACTAACCTAACCTGACTAGGTTGAGGTGTCGGTGAACCCGGTAGTACTCCATTTCAAGAAGTTCCTACGCTCAGTTTTGGTAGACATCCTTAAATTTTTATGCAAAGCTGTAGTCGTAGTTGCATGTGTCTTAAACAAATACAGTGTGAACATCAGCACTATTATTTTTGAAACCACGTTTAATCATTCGAACACACCCTACATCTCGTCCCTCCCGCGGGCAGCACAGTTGGAGTTGGAAAATAGGTACCCTCGTTTTCTCTCGACTTTCGCCCAAACTACTAGGTGTAAATAAGAGATTAAGGCTCATCTTAATAAAGTCGTCGAAAGGAGTCGGGTGTGAAGCATCTTGTCGTTTCGAGTAGATTATTTCCATACATAGTATATTTATTATTGGTTACCTATTCACTGCGTGTATTTAGGTCAACATAAACTGGAAACGCAAAGTCGCCCAAAAAAATACTGTCGCCCACAACAACCGTGTGCTTCAAGGAAAACTTGGCTCTCTTGTTCCCCAACCAAGCAGTAAAAGCAGGTTAAGTTTATTAAGTTTTTCCCGAGAAAGCGATGATATGCCCCGCGGAATCGGAGGCGTCGGCAACATCGGCACAGTTCCTTACTATCTCTGTGGACAGTGTAATTTACAAAATTGCGCCTCAGCTAATTAGTTTAGTTTCATATCTCCATTCGCTTAGTTTGCTCCTCGGTTAATTGTAGACGAGTTGAGGAGATTCTAATTAAAAATTTGAATATAATTCATAGTTGTAAACTAATAAAAACTCCATGCAGTGGCATGAATTAAATACAGATTAAAATTAATTTGCTATTTATTTTTATTTTCATGAATTTTCTGGTTTCTGGCTCGTATAATTCCTTGGAAACCCAAGATTCGTAATTGAATTCAAGCATTCATATGTAAGTAGAGCTATATAAACTTCAGTATTTGTGACTGAAAATAGGATTGCAATATTGAAAATGCACGATAGCCGATAGCACGGCACAGCAGGAATGTTCGAGTCTATAATTTAGCCTTCAAATCAAAGCAACTTAGAAATTGTCAAACATCCTCTTATTGACATTACGCGTATGACGACGCTTGCTATAAAATATTGCTAACGATTGGTTCAAACAGAATAATAATGCAAATACTAAAAGTTGTCTTTACGCGTAAAGCTCTCAAAATATAGGAAAATTTGCTTTGATTTTAATATTTGTCTCTGTTTCCCTTCAACTTCTGAGAAGCTCGATAAACTTCAGCTTCAGCTTCTTCTCTATCATCTGGTTTGTAGAATAAAAGCGACGCGGAAATGGAGAAAATTCAGGGAAATAATTCATATTTATTTTCTTGATACAAAGTGGAAATGAGGCTCTTCATTGGGACTGACTTTCATACAACAATGTACGTACACATGTTCAATATGGGGATATATGTTGTAGGCATATAATAATCATGTTATGATTCATCTTCGTTAAATTATATCACGGAGTCAAATACAGAAATAGATTTGCTAATATTCTCATCTTTCTTGCAGCAGTCCAGAAACTCATCTAGGCTCACGAGTCCATCACGATTTTGGTCCATTTTCTGCAAGATATTTAAAAAGTGTTATTCAGTACTTGCGAGTGCCATTCGCTGAACTTGCTGAGCCCTCCCATTCCTTTTAGGTATAGGTATGCATATGCATAGCAGTATACCTACCTAATATTAAAGTTTAAAATACCGTTTGCGTCTATCAAACCTGAAAAATTCGGTCGACTCGATCCTGAACTGCATTTTCTTCAAGGACGGGTTCAGCACAGCTGCCCATGAGATCGAAAATGGCCGACACAACTTCCTTCATCTCGTCTTTAGTGATGTGTCCATCTCCGTTTAAGTCATACAAACTGAATGTCCACCTTAGTTTCTCATCCGTTGTTCCACGAAGTAGAACAGAAAGGCCCAACACAAAGTCCTGTAGAATCATTCAAACCAAAAGCAAATCAGAATCCAACTGCAAGTAAACGCAAGCCGCCTTGAAACAACATTACCCGAAATTTTTTGATTTTGATTCGTAGCAAATCTTAACCATAGTATTATCTGAGGTGAAATAGTAACATAGAATCACTATAAAGAATTCAGAAAGGGTTTTAAGTGTCTAGAAAGCACAGCAGAGGGTAAATTCACGCCAAACACAGACCTTGGAGTCGTGAGTCCTGATGTCTTATTAAGCTAGAGATGGTAACGGAAATCTGCTTAGATTTTAATTGTAAGTTAGGTGTTAAGTCTCGTTTAGCTGAGGCGTTGGAGTAGGGTGCTGAGATGCATGTATTGATGGAGAGGAATAAAAGGAGCGTTTTATTTATGACAAAAGGCTGGCAGAGGATATTAAAGATGTCTCACAAAGGACACAAGTCTATCTCCGTCCAACATACGCGGCCACAACAGAGAAGAAAGCAGGGATTTGGGTTATACTGCCGTTGCTGTCTCCACAACCAGCCTTGTACCAAGAGCTCTTTGCCCCACCGTGGTGGTGGTTTACATAACTCGGGACCTAATAAAAACTGTAACTTTAGTGCCTTCATCAAATACTGTAGAGAAATAGATGCGGACGGAGGAGAAAGCATGAGCTTGGTGGCGGCCGCTCTGCCATTCGACCACGTTTACAGCTTTCTCTAGCTCAGAACTCCAAGTGGAGCGGAACATAAGGTTGAGTTGGAGCAAGGGGGTCTCTCAATCAAAAGCACAGCAGGGGAAACTAATACGACGCCTTTTCCGCATTTTAAGACTCTCGTCATCAACATGAAAGCATAATAATAGTAATAATGCTAAAGCCGTAATGATGCCGAGGTTAGGGCTCAGTATGGAGCCAACCAACGTTGGGGAGAGAAAGCAAGACTAGATTTATGTAGCTGCTCTACTATGGCCTTCCTAAACCCAAACCTCAGCCTCCTTTCTCCCTGCCTTCTTCTTTCATCTCAAATTGGACTCACGACTCTCGGAATTCTTCTGTGAAAACCACCCTTCAGTCCCTGATTTAAGCAGATAGTCAAGCACTAATTCTATGCGACAAGCTAGCAACAGAATCCACTGAGCCGGAACTTTCTGTGGAACTACTTTCTAATTTAAAAATGTCTTTCTTTATTATTTTTAAGAAAACACTTGCCGCGCGTTGGAAGAATGCACGCGAATTTGATTATTTGCAATTTTTCCGTGCTCAGCGGCAAGATCTGACACAAGCACAATACGGCTATATTAACGACCCTGCTGCAAGCATTGCTGCATGCAGGATTTGTACCTATACCTATGTATTTATACAATAAAATGGAGGTACTCCTAATCACCAGTAAAGCCTTAGTTTAATAGGACATAAAATTTTGATTTAGACTTTGTACTCCAGTTTAATGTGAATCTGGCTTCCAAGTATTATCATTGGGCCTGTGTGTGACTGTGACCATGCTTAAACACGAGGGCAGAGAGGAGGTGAAATGAGAGGAATCTGTTTGAAATATTTCTCCTCTCTGCCATTTGCTGCTGTTGGGAAAAGCAATTAAAGAAGCATGAATGGATTGAGGGCTGGAGTCGGATTGAAGTTTCTACTAGTACTGTTACTAGGCTGCTTTTACTGTAAGAAACTACAATGCCAGGAGCTTAGGCACGTGGAAGAAAGGTCTCTGTACTCATCTCCCTGCCCCACAACAGACCCCCAAGTATACTTCCAAAGTCCCTCAAGTAAGTTTCAAGTCCGAATTAATTTCTTTCTTTTAATCCCTTACTTCAAAACTGATGAGTCCGTGCCGTCCATGGTCGAGTGCATTAAAGACGTAATGGGCGTAGTGTCCACTGTTGGCTGCTAGGCAAAAAGAAACACAGGCATTAGTGTATAAAATATTCAGGAAGTCCAAGGAGTGCTGAGGGTCGTAACCTCTCAGAACAAAAGTTATCAAGCACGTGGCAAACTCCGATTTAGGTTACGCGAGTTCGCAGAAAGTTTATGAACTGTTATTGCAGCAGGAATAATAGAGCTCAACGTGCAGAGAAGTTATACTATCCGTTCCTGTTTGTATTGTATCGACCGCATAATGCTGCATTTACTTCTACAAACTCTACAATTCGATATGTCAAAGCTAATAGGTAATACGCGGTGTATAATAGCACGATTTGCATAATAATCGATTAACGTACAAAATAAATCATGGAAGTTCCCGTGAATCGACGCTGACAAGTACCAATGCTGAAACTCAATGTTCAACAGGGAGAATTTATATGGTTTTGCAGACTTGGATTTTTACAAAAAAGATGCTTTAAGTCCGAAACAACTGATCATATGGGATAGAATTATGTTTCTACACTTGGCAGACTGTTTCTCAAAATATTCGTCTCTATGTTATACTGATTGAGTTTGTACCTCGCAAAGCTAACTGGTTCACCGACCACCTAACCTACTGTAGTTAATGAAGTGCACACGACGATAGGCGATGACTCCGTAACTCGTATGACCTTTATTCAGGTGCCCGCTAGTCTAGTACAACAATTACCTAACTACGTCCTAACCGTAAATAGTCTCCACGAGACTGGAAAAGCTAGAGCTCCTCTCGCTGGAGAGGCTAAGCACGTACTGAAAGAATGGCAGAAGCAGAGCTCCCTCCGCACGTCCCCCAGCCGAACTACACACTGCCGCTCCCCTGCGCCCACCTTACTCACTCACTCCCACTGCCCTGTACAGTCGCACTCCATGCTACTCTGTACAGTTGCACCCTCGTTGGACACCTTGTGTGTCCACTGTAAATCAACTTATCACTCTCTCTCTCTAATTATTTGATGTCACAAACTTCTGGAATCCTGAAATCCTGGCAAATCCATAATTAGTATTGCTATCCGAATGCCGGGATGGCATTCTCAATTATCGGGGAATAGTAACTTCCAGGTACCAGAAGTTTGATACAACCAGGACCTCAGACCAGAAAAAAGTCACCAATTTCGGCTCTGCCCAATTGTCGCCGGTCAATCATCTCCGAACACTGTTTAAGCAGATTTACCCAGAATATGATGAAAAAGTTTTTTTCTAATTGTTTAACTTTTAGATTTAAGCAGCAAGCGCGGTGGGCATGAAGAAGTTACCAATAAGACAATAACCTAGTTCAGCCAAGAAAACGTCACTGTTCCATTCTTTTAATTCCTCAAAACTCCGCATCTGACATTGATAATCAGGCTGAGGCTGAGCGGCTGTTCTGCCAATGGAAACAACGAATACCGGCACGTGTAATTTTACCATTACATCACATTTTTCGAATAATACTGTGATCTGCATATTATTTCCAATTAGAAAAAATACACATTTCCTTGAATCACAGTTGGAACAAAATGAGCATTCCACATGAAAACTTAACCTAGTTTTTCTTTCACTGGGATCCAGCCTGTGTATTGAAACTAGCTGTGAAAAACGCAAGGCAAGCTTATGAGTGGGTTCAACAAACAGAAGATACCATACAGGACATTAACAAATAATTCTCCTACGGCAAAAGTTACGAGCAGCTGCTTGACGAAAGTGAAGGTGACCTAAGGTTACAAAATTTGCCACCTATGCAACTAATTCCTTGTCTAATTTTCGACAAGACCCCAGAATCATCGCTTGTCTACCCGGGTTGTGTTGTTTCCTGTTAACCTTAGTTGTAGGAAAAACAGAGCGGAGAACATTTGGTTAATTTTAGGGTATGTAGCTTATAAAGTGAAACGTAGTAGAAAGCTTTATGTATTCAAGTTAAACGGTTAGAAATTTGAAATGTAATAGTCTATGCCGGGTAAAAGCCTAAAAAATTTACAAAGTTTGCAAAATTTTAATTTTTAGATTTATTTTTTCGGGTTCGCAGCAACAACCGGTTTCCTCAGCCCGCCATTTTTTGAACAGACAGCAAACGAATCAGCTGAAAATAAACACACTGGTGCAGAGCGTACTTATTAAGCTCTTGAGAAAGATCTTCAAGGACAACTACTGGGACTTAAATAGAAATACGAAACTGCTGAGCTGGGATACTTTAATGATAAGTTCTCGCATATCTCGCTACTTTATAGTTAGTGTTCGTTAGCTACAGAAATAAATTAAAAACTGGTCAGCAATACTTTTATTGTGCTAAATGTAAAATTTCTAGAATGTCATTTTGAATACTTTTCTTTACACCGATCTACGATCGGGTATTTTTCCATCTCTAAAATTAAATATTCCTATCAAAATAATTCGCAGCTCCGGCGTTTTAGTTCGCACTGTCGCCAATGCGATTGGCAAAAAGAATTTCCTATGTGGACATTGCTAAGTGCGCTGTGGCGTAGTAGTTCGAAAATATTAAAAACAAGTTTTTCATATTTATTTTTTGTTAAGCAAATCAAATAATTACTGTTAGTCTGGTGCCTGGCTTCAAGCCCTTCCCTGTCCCAATTTCGGTACTTTCCTCGATGAGTCTACCATCCGGATCGCCTCCCAGCCTGCACATCGGAGCATTTCGGACCCACGAACTCGCAGCGAATACTCGGTGCTCGAAATCTCGCATCGCTTCGCAACCGATTCGGCAGCGATTCCTCGAATGCGTGAAACCTCGCCCTCGATTCGCTCCGA
>VNWX01001904.1:0-13582 GCA_009869905.1 Ceratophysella communis | reverse complement strand
GCTGGACTGGCACTGGGCCTAGTCCACCGCAGCCCACTCCGTCAAGGGTCATGTCTGAAGAACGCGATTCATCGCGGCCAGGGCCGGAGACTTCCGCCATCCCAGTCACAGCACCGCTGCACGTCCGTCGCAGCATGAGCGCTTCGTACCTCGACAACGTTGAAGACCGAGAACTCCCCGTCCCACTAGACGTCGTAGGCAATGAACTAAGTCAGGGTTCGCCACCACGCCGACTTGTCCTGGTAACGAAGCCGGGTGGCGCCACGATCCGCGGCGGTCCGAAACCTCGCCTTCGTGACTGCGGAAAGAGCAAGAGCTGGGACTCTTATGATCTGAGTTGGTGGAAAACCGCTGGCCTACCGAGTAATTCCCGGGACTTTCTGAGTACCTGCCCCAAATGCAGCTTCCCGACAACGTCAACCGGGAAATCTGGCAAACCCTGCTCAGGCTTTGATACTTCAACGCCGATTCTACCAAGGCGCCGGGCTCCACCGCCACCCGAAGATCGAATCGAACGTGTGGCTGAACCGGAAATACCCGTTGCAGTACCTATACCAGCAGTTGTACCCGCTCCAACAAGGGAGCCCACCCCGAATCCACCGCCAGCACCCACACATCGTCGCTCAATGAGTCTGCTCACACCGCTACTCCGTCGTCGAGATCACTCTGCCGGAAGGAATTCCAAAAAAGACAAACAGGCTACCAGTGCCAGCTTTATTCCACCAGCCCCGCCGCAGCACCAACCTCGTTCAAGTCCAAATACACCGGCGTCTCAGCGGAAGCAGAAGCAAAGCTATCTGTCATCAGCTTCTTCGCCACTTCGACAACTCTTTGCCAACTCTCCGCTTCTGTCACGAAGGAAGTATAAGAATAACACTCCATCACCACAAGCTAATCTTCTGGACAGCTCAGACGAAGATACTGAGCCTGGAACATCGTCCTCGACTGGAGTGATGATAACGGCACAGTCTGCTCCACGCGCATCGGTTGGCTTGGGTAATGAGACCTTCCGGGATTTGGAGACGTTTCAGAAGAATCAGTTGCGACAGAAGGTATGAAATTTCACTGTAAATAGTTTATCCTAACGGTATTTCTGAAGGTATTTTTCTGGTATTTAGTTGCGAAAGAAGAAGATCCACAACATCGAGAGCAGTCCGATCATTCCGCGACGCCGAGAATTCGTGATGCATAACAAGGCACCCATGTGGAACGAAACGTCTCAGGTCTACCAGTTAGATTTCGGTGGTCGCGTGACTCAGGAGTCTGCCAAGAATTTTCAGATTGAATTCCGGGGAAAGCAGGCAAGCGAATTGAGGAATGACCTCTTGTGCCGTTTTAATATGAATTAGTAATAATTTAATTATATTTATCCGTTCAGGTAATGCAATTCGGCCGAATCGACAGAAATGCTTACACATTGGATTTTCAGTATCCGTTTTCAGCCCTCCAGGCATTTGCCGTGGCATTGGCCAATGTAACTCAACGTCTCAAATGAATATAATGGAATCTCAGAGCTGTTATTCATGTTTGCATAATTTTAATTTAATTTTAAGCTTTGACGCCAATCGCTATTTCACGAATTATCAAATTAATTTAAAAGGGAGTAGGTTATTCAAAGGTGATACCACGGTGTCAAGTTCGTATCTACTGGTGGTACAGTGAAGTAATCAAGCGCAGCTACTGGATAAATTATTAATTATTATGCCCGAGCCTATCAAGTCACTAATCCCAATTAAAACGAATCAATCCACGTACAGATTAAAAATACACCCAGTTGAGATTAAATTTCTGGAATCTTCAATTTTCACATGTTTTCCTAATAGCAATTCGTGTGTATAATCCGATCAAGCCACAAAGAATGTTTCACAAATTCTCGCTTATTAAAATGTTATGTGCGTAAATCGTTAAATGTTCATGGTGCTGCTGAAGCCGAAGCATTGTGCGTAATGAATTTATTTAGAATTTTAAGCTTTTTAATATATTATTGTAATTATCTACGTAAGCTATTAATTGATTCGTTGGTATCGCAGAAATGCTTGCTTTTTACTGGTCGAATGGTAAAAGTTAACATTAAATATTATCATATTTAAGCTTTAAACAATCAAACCTGTTACGAATTAAGAATTAAGCATTTTATGTCTATTAAGTATTAACGGTGCCGAGTTGAGAATGAAGACAAATCGCTTAATTATAATTTTAATTTTTAATCGTTGCTATTGTTCGAATGTTCAAGTTTCATGTTATTGCTTATTCGTAGAAATTAATGGCTCCATTGAATTACACGTGGCATTTTCAACTGTTAATTAGCTGCTATTGTGTTAAAAGATTTTGATAGAATTTAGACTAAAGGGTTATTGGAAGTGTTGCAAATCGGGTTTGCTTGAATTATTACATTTTGTCGTGCTATTGCTAAGGTCTGGTTAAATGTTAGATTTTAGACAAAAACGTCCGCCATGCTACATTCGCCATCACTGTTTCTGTAAAGAGCCTATTTTTAATGGTTGAATTTGAAAGTGTGAATAAACATGTAGTCAGTTAATTCGTCAAAAAGCTTGGATTCAATGCTTGGTTGTTAATAAGCTAATTTTTAACATTGTCAACTGTTATAACACTAATATTTAATACCTACCCCGGATATTGAATGTGTATTGAACTAATACCGATATCTGTAGAAGGAACCGCTTCGTTGAATAATATCAAATGCGTCAGAGCATTCTAAGAATGTAAACAGACATCAAGGTTAAGGCAGATAGACTGTAATAAGATAAATGAACAAAGCATAGGGAGATATCATGACAATCCAGAATTCATCTGATCTGCTGCTGACTCATGGTTCATTGGACTTCACGGCGTCTAAAGCCTATATACCCTGGTCTAAAGTAGTAGTAGCAGTCCCAGCGAAGTGCCGTTAGCATCGCAAACATCACGCTATTACATAATTTAGATACATAGAAATACGTATCCATTATGGCCGAAACGCCCGATATAGTGATTGAAATGCCGGAGGAAGCGGAGCCCCGCCCGACACCGGAACAAGCCAGCACTGGGTGGAAAGAATACGCGAAAGAAGCAGTGGTACAGGCAGTAATTTGGATCAGTTTCGTACTGCCTGCGATGGTCCTGATGGTAGTCGTAGACCCTAGCCAACTGGATGAATCTGCCCTTACTCCGGAAAGGCGTAAGTTTCATTTAATAACTTCACGAATATTGGTGATTATTTCCAGGACTGATTAGTAGATTCGGGTTTATATATTTTGAATATTGATTTTATAGCAATGGAGTCGGAGCAGCAGTCAGAGTTGGATTCAGAGTTGGGGTCGGAGTTGGACTCAGAGTTGGAGCCTGAGTCATCGGAGTCGGAGTCAGAGCAGCGGGGATCTGAGCCAAAAAAGCCGCCGGCGTCTGAGTGTGAGTCTGAATCGGATCTGGAGTCGGACTCAGAGTCGGAGCGAGAGCTAGAATCGGAATCGGAGCGGGGGGAGTCGGATGGACCGGAGTCCGACTGGGAAGAAATCGAATTCCCTGTCGTAGTACCAGCACCAAAATGGCACCAAAGTGTCGGCTTGATCGAAAGCCTATTTTGATTTGATCACGCGTAATGGTTGAATTGACCAAATCCAAATAAGCAGAATATTAGATTATAAACAAAACGTCCGCCATGCTATTTAAGCTATTTAAGCCATCATTGTTTTTGTAGAGATTCTATTTTTAATGCTTGAATGCTATGAATAAACGCGTGGTCAATTAACACAAAGCCGGTAGGTAACCATATTTCAAATTGACCAAAAATTGACAATCCAGCACATTTTCCTATATATGGCCCAACTTCACCTATATATTACGATTAGTTAAAAATGTCCTGTCAAATTAGAGTAATAATTTTCTGGCATCAATGCTTCATACAGGATTTCAGTTGACGTCGACGCAAGCATTTGTTATTTACAGAGATTAGCCGAGAACTTTAAGCAGAAGGCATCAGTTAGGCCCATATAAAAAAGAGGACGAGTGTACCGCTTATCAAGCAATTCAATACTTATCAGTACCTACACTACTTGAGGAGCAATAGCCCGAGTTTGAGCTCGATAAGGACGAAGGTCATAGTCATAGTGCACCGGGTCATAAATACACAACTAGAAATTACAGAGCTCATTAAAAGTGCGTTAATTACATAGAAATTGAAAATCAAGCCAGTCGCCAGTCTGCATTTTCATTCACAGACAGACAGACCGTGATCACTTTGAACTGAAAGTGTTCAATTAACAGTTCACCGAATTGTCCTAGGTCAGTGATTTAGCCAAAATTTTTGGCAATGAAGAAATCATCTATGGCCAAAGGTGCTCAAAACAAGGGAATGCGAGTATCGTTTTTCGTGGGCCATCATCATGGATCATCAGCTCAGAGCTTCACAGCAACGGTAATATTTTTATCAGTATATTTGCTATTTATATCTTCGATGCAGCAAATACTCTGATTTTGATGCCATTAACTTCTAATAAAAATTTACGTATTTGTAAAATATATTTTTGAATACGTCAGTTTGGGAATGTTCACATTCTAGACAAACTTTAGGCAAGCGGATCGGATTATCTGAATACGAAGTATTGATAAAGCATAGAATTTTCATAGATTTGCTACGGATAAAGATAGCAATTTCTGTTCCTGAACAAGTGGAAGTACCTACAAAATTTCAATACAATTTGTGACCAAGTAACGTCAATTTAGACTTGAAAAATCATGGAAGAACAGAACACCCAAATCTATTTAAGCAATGATAAGAAATTTATAATTCAGCGTTTAAATTTTAAAGTGAACTCTCGGGATGAATCTCCAGTATTATTATGATCTAATTCAGACTAAATTCGAGGTCTTATTCTGTCATGCATATTTCGCTCGATATGTCGATTTATACTTTAGACGCTTCACAATAAAAATTATTCCTGGCTAATTATATACCGCCGTATGGATTGATGGTTCTTATCAGAACTAATTATATATATGGCTATAAAAGATAAATTGACGTTATCGGCAGAACAATCCTATTTTTTATACAGAATATTTAGCCTATTTAATTTTTTTGCAATTTGTATCCTGAATAGATCTCAGAAGCCAAAATCTGTCTACTGCTCTTCCTTATTAGCACCGGAATTTACAGTTATTTCTTCATTCCAATGGAAAAACAAACTTTATTCGGAATGGTTCTGAAATGCTTGCCGATTTTCGCGCTTCAGGCGTCTATTTTATTCAAAGGATCTGGGTAATACTTTCTACGTTGCCACTACTAACTCCCTAAGAGTTCACCACCTTAAGACTGGTGTGCAGACCCACCCACGGAGAAGAGGGGCCCCCGAGAAGAGCGAGAGGGAGAGCAACAGAACCAAACCTAAAGTGGGGAAATTTGGGGGGCAAAAAGTCAATTACGCGAAACGTTCTAACTTCAATCAGCCTAATTGTTTTGAGGTGTGGTTTTTTCTGGACAGTTCTGCATCGCATTGTCTACAAGTTGTCTAGAGGAAAACTGGAATTTTCATCACAAACAGGCACAGATGCGAATTTAATATTACTGATTATTGCTTCTACTAAATTATCATCTGTGTCCGTCTGTGATAAATTTTCCAGTTTTCCTCTAGACACATTGTAGATAATGCGATTTAGAATTCTTTACAAAAAACCGCATGTCAAAACAGTTAGTCAAACTCAAGTTAGAACATTTAGCGCAAACCCTGTCCTTATGGGATTTTAACATTGCCCACTCCTCTGAACAGCAGCCTTAAAAGCTCATAACTAAAAATAAGTTATAGTCAAACCGAGCTTAGCTTAAAATTATGAGGGTTGGAGATTTGTCATTTAGTCCCAAATGAACTATTTAAATGTTTTATATTCAGTCGACAAAATTTGTACAGCATATTTCTCCCGCTAAATTGTCGCGCTACCCGAAAACCGGCAGTATTGCACATCGCTCCTGGGCAGATTTTAATTGATAATTTCTTTGGCGTATTATTTGCAGATAGACTACAGTGAACCATGGATAATTGGACTGATTCTCTTTCACGTCGCGATGACACTCTTTACATTCGTGACGCGGAAGCGAGCTGCAGCCCAAGCCTTCCTTTTCTTCATTATGCGTGAGTGGGCTGATACTTCTGAGACAATTATGATACCTACCTCCATAAACATGCATAATGAACTTGGGTTTCCGTGAATTTTGTAATAGTGCTCCTCATTTTTGTGTCGGAAAATATCAACAAACTTGGAGCAGAAAACTGGAAGTAAGTTCCGAAAATATTAGCGTTGTGTACGCTTAAAAAATTCGTCTTTTACTAGGGAAATTAATGTGAGGCCAAGTGGAAGCGTCCATTAGCCTTTATTTTTATGTTATTGTGTTGTCAACAGGTCTTTCTCTCGGCAACAGTACTTTGATCAACATGGAATGTTCATATCACTCGTGTTTTCACTACCACTTCTCTTCAATTGCATGATTATGGTGGTAAGCCTAAGTTAAACAGTCGTTCCTTAAGCCATTTCAATTGCCTAGTAAGTGAATGAGAACGTTGAATTACCCAAACGGAAAATTTAAATTTTCTTTTTCTTTCAGGCGAACTGGCTACTGATTTCAAGTGAGCTTATGACAAGCATTCGGAAATTCCAGCTTCAGCAACGCCTTCGAAATGAAACTCGAGCCGTCAAATCCGGAAGAACTAAACGCAAAAGTGAATGAAGCTCTAAAGAAACTCCGTCCAATTTTCGGAAAATTAGTCCCGGTCACAAATAACGATAACGGTCTAACGTCTAACTACAGCACGACATTTGTTTCGCTATACTATGTTTTATTACGGAAAAGAGATTTTTAGAATCTTATACAGTCTGATGTATTTTAACGGTGCAATATTCAATATTTCTTGGTTTGGTCACTTCTGTGTGTTTTAACTGATACAGCCTTTAATAATTTTAACATTATTATTACATCTTGCCCATTCGCTCTTTAGATATGCAAATGTATTCAAGATTAGTCATATTTCATTGAGATTTCTGAACAGAATGATATTATGTAAGTCCGCCTTGAATTAACTAAAAGATTTCGAATTTGAAAATAGTTATTTTGTTATTACATAACTGAACTTCGTGTTTCACTATTAACCATTACCTTTCGCACAGAACTGCATGAAATTAATAAATATTTTATTCGAGTAATATGCTGTTCTTTAATGAAAAAGCACGAGTATTTGAATTGTAAATGCGGAATTTGTTATAGGATTGCAACACGGGTACCGGATTTAGACTAGGATTGACTAGCATCATTTTGTCAAACAATACTTTTCACATTTGGGCATAATAATCTTTCATGGCATTATGAATGGTTGTCGTAAGCGGTTGAACGGCACCGCACGTGCCTTGATAGTCATCTTGATCAATTGACCAAACCATGGCTCCTCCATAGCCTTCATTTTTAATAAAGTCCATTTTCAATTGAATTGACTTGACATCTTCATAGCCAATCCAATTCACGCCGGATACAGCATACGGTACTTTACCTACGTCATCCCATCGTCGGGTATACTGGCCACTGTTTACCAGTGCACAAATCTACGGAATAGAGTGGTCAGTTATCGATAGTGCAGCGATTTTAAAATAATGAAAACCATACCGCGGTGTATCTCAAGGCAGCACCATCCGGTAATGCTGCAGTAGCTGCCACATTTGACGGAGCTCCAAGCTGTGACTGTCCCGCATCCTGCAGAATGTACTTGTAACCGTAGAATGGAATTCCAACGATGAGCTTGTACCGTGGGCAACCACCATTATTGAAACTAAGGGCACCGTCTTTAGTATTCAGCTTGGGCAGTTCCATCTCTGGGGCGTGGGTGTAGCGGACTGTGAACATCAACGAAGTTTTCCCAACGACCATGGAAATCGTAGGTCATCAGGTGAATTCGGTCAACGAGTCTAAAATAAGTTGACTTGATGTTCAATCAATTTTGGCATTTCCATGAATAGGCAGCACGAATGGCACTTACTGGCACAATTGAACCAAGTCATAGCCATCCTGAATATTAGCTGGAACGACTGAAACGGCGGTTGTGACTTCCCAACCGCGTCCAGCGCCGTTGAAAGCTGTTCGAAGCTCTCGCATGAACGAAATGAAATTGACTTTATCTTGTGGACGTCCGCCACTCCATGCAACTCCCGGGTACTCCCAGTCCATGTCCAATCCATCGAACGAATACTGCCTCATCACACCAACTAAGCTATTGATAAAAGACGTGCGTCGGGAAGCTACGCTAGCCATGTCGGAATATAGCGTACTTCCAGCACTTCCTCCACCAACGGCTACAATCAGTTTAACATTCGGGTTTCGGTTGCGGATGTTCAGGAAATTAGTGACGCCCTGTAGAGAAACCAAAATTAAGGGTAAATCGGAAGGCTTAAATTGGAAATAGTCGAAGCTTACACTTGGGCTTGCAACGGTAGCAGTCCATGAATTGGTATTCAGACCAATAAAAGAGTAAATGACGTGAGTACACTTGTCGACTGGGATGCTGCCTTCGCTACCAGCATTCCAATTTCCCCAATAGCACACCACACGGGCTTTTACTGGAACGCTGGAAACTGCTCCGATTGAGATTAAACCGATGAAACCTAGCAATATTCGGATTTGAATTAAGCTAGCCATGATTATGTGGCTCTGATTATCCAAAACGATTTTTCTGCTTGAAGCGGTACTTCTTTCAGTACTTATTCGCATTTATAGGTGTTATTCGGAATTTTACCAGGATTAAAAGGCTTGTCAAATAACAATTTCAGTTATGAGCAAAAGAGCGAATTCAGCTGAAAAATGAATTGTATAATGCAGGAATACGTAATCCACAAGTGTCCTGGTGGTTTGATTCTATGAAACATTATTATTATTAGTTATTGATCCTTCATTGAATACGTATTGGTAAAGTCAAAGTCATTTAAATAACTTGAGCAAACAAAATGTTTGCACGAGGACGCATCTATGAACTACGGCGTTCCAAATAAAAATTTGGCTTCACCGCAAATACAGCAGAAGTTTGATAGATTGTGAGAACCAACTGCATTATAGCACGATATGGCTTTGATCTAAAGTAATGTATTTTTACTGGCTATTGCTAATTTAGGCACCATATTTAGCGATGATCTATTTAGTAAAACTGGAGTGTAAGTTTCAAATCGCATTATGTTTCGATTGGAAAGTATTCATGCGCTTTATAAGGAACTCATCAACCTTCTGAATCGTAAACGAACGCTAGCATCTGTATCTACCAACTAAATAACGTATTTAGTATAATTTATTAATTATACGTTTGATCATGCACGTTCATTTGATCATATATTCTTCTGCCATCATGAAAAGGCTGAAAATTTGCAAATATATAGGTACCTACAACCTACATTAACATTCGTCCTGAGATCCTGATCCCGATCCCGATGAGCGTAATTGAAGACAGCCGTACGTTTTCTAAGAAATGTTAATTATAGGTACTGAATGGGTTCAACCTTGGACTTCTATAGGCACAGGCGAATGGCGATAAAATTCATCCCCACATGTCACTAGGACTCTGTCATCCGTGCAGAGTGGTACCATTAGGGCAATACAATTAACATGTTCGTGTTTTTCATTGCGTTCACTATTCACTATTCAAATGTGCACATACTTATTACAAATCAGGATGCTTCCGATAAACTCGGATAACCCTGTGTAAACATAGATAATCATGACACGACAGCGTTTTAAATTCATTCTGTTGTGTGTCGCATTCCGATTTACTGCGGTGTTCACCAAGCCGGCTAGAAATTCTTTCAATGTCGAAGTCGACGAATTTGCGGAAGTTCATGTTACCAAGCGAAACGTGGTTCCAGAATTTGAGTTTGACGAGTTGGAAAAGCACTATGATGCTATCGCTGCAAAACATGAATACGATGTTAAAGTGAAAGTTAAAAACGAAATTCGGAATTTAAAGCTCAAGCTTCCAGGTAAGTAAATTAAAAAAAAAATTACTTGTAAACCATTTTGAAAATATTTCATAACTATCTATTATTTAACCAGATGAATCGTTATTCAATCCCGGATTTAAATATGGAATTATCGACGCGGATAGTTCAGGGAAACCAGTTTTCAGTCATTCCGCGTTGTCCAAATCGAAGCTCCGATCGATCGAGAAAAATTTATACGTGGACATCGAGTCAGATGCTGCTGTGACGTTGCGTGAAATTGACGGTGAATTTCATTTGGTAATTAAAACTGAAAAACCAAAATAGCAACATTTATTTTGATTTTGAGTGGTTGAACTACTTTTATTATCAAACAGAACGGCTACATCGATGGAGCCAGAATAAAGCGAGACAGTGGAGGCCATTTGGTTACCGCTAGATCTGCGGAGACTCGTAAGGATGAGCTTCAAGGGCCGAAGAAGTGCAGCGGCGTAAGTAAGTGTCGATATAAGCTCGGTAACACTTGAATTTTTTTTGCACTAATTGCAATTCCATTGCACTGGTTTAATGCTAAAAATTTTCAACAAAAACTTTCTTTGAATATTTTCTTAGTAAATCCTGGCCGTGCAATGGCAATGCGCCGCGGATTTTCATCAGACAAACCGACCAATGCAGTGACAGAAATAGTGGCAGTGATGGACTACACGAATTCAAAAAATTTTGAGTCCAAAATGGAGGATATTCTCGAATATTTGAGTGTTTTCTTCAATTCGATAAACAACCGGTATGCCATGAATAATGATCCCAAAGTCGTATTCAAGCTGGCCGGAGTTTACATCGTCAACGTAAGTTTTACACGGAGTACTGGTACTAATGAGTAGGTATGAGTTCTAATCTTTAACTGTGTATCGGTTTCCAGAGCACTGAAGCAGAACCATACATCAACGCAGTAAAAACGGAAAATGGCTATACTATAGCCGCCATGCTTCAGCATTACGGAGACTGGATATATCAAAATCTAAAGGATCTACCAAAAGCTGACGCAATGCCGCTGATTACCGGAGTCAAATCGGACTCCGTAGAATTTGGAACTGCATTCTTAAACGGGGCATGTTTCTTTGGGGATGCTTCTGACCCGTCAGCGTGGGCTGTTTCTATCGCGGTGGATAACGGAAAAACTTGGAATGGTGTCAATACTCTGGCTCATGAATTAGCGCACAAGTAAATCACCATGCTTCCATTTTCGATTAAAATTTGCTAATTCGTCGTAATTCCTCTTTGCAGCCTGGGCGCACCACACGATGGCGAGGAAGGGGCAACGGACTGTCCAGGTACCGCTGGTTACATCATGAGTAACGAGGGAGGCGCCGGTACCAAGATGCGGTTCACATTTTCGGAATGCGCTAAACGGCAAATGAAGCTTTTCATAGAGTATGCTGCAAATTCTTTTTAACCTTAATTAGCGAAAAAATACCTGGTCCTTTACTACTTGCACAGGTCCACTGGTGGAAGCTGCTTATTCAAAAACGAATACACAACTTACCCGCACTCCAACACGGAAATCGGAGAAATTATCGACCAAGATGAAAACTGTCGTCAGTTGAGCGGAAACCCTAGTTCAATTACTCAGCAGCCGGATTCTGGAAACGATTTTTGCCAACAGACAACATGTCGAGAACCGCTTGAAAGCGGTGGTTTCCGTACAATAACCTATCCTGATACGCCTGGTGACTACTCTGCGTGTGGAGTCGAAGGGAAATGTCTAAATGGCATTTGCGTCAACAATACTGAGGTAGCTGTACTTGACCTCAACCAAATCTGTTCAAAACGCACACACAATGAAGCGTCAAAAGCTATGACAGATGACTTTGCGGAAGAATGCAAATTGCTCAAGTGCAACGCACCTGCAACGGACGGCGGATGGCAAAGTCGAGTTTTCACGTTTCCAGAATTTAAGTTTCCAGAAGGAGCGTTTCCTTGCAATCCAGCTGGAGGGGTAAGCTATTTTTTTCGTAGCGAATTTACCAAGTCATACAGAAACCACGGAATCCGAAACTGTTTTTAAAATATTGCTTTGGTTTCAGAAATGTGTAAATGGAGTCTGCGTCCGATGATACCCCCTTTCAACTTGATCTGGTAAAGCGTGCTTTTTACA
The DNA here is from genome assembly GCA_009869905.1 of Ceratophysella communis. NCBI lineage: Eukaryota > Metazoa > Arthropoda > Collembola > Poduromorpha > Hypogastruridae > Ceratophysella > Ceratophysella communis. Next base: position 1,476 of record VNWX01001904.1, on the reverse strand, counting down.
CGGAAATAAAATCGAAAAAATTCGGAATTACATTCCAGTAATTTTTCCGGGGTCAAATTCATATTTGTTTCGAGTCATGTTTTGGATTTTTTAAAATAGAAATAGGCGATTTCATTAAATAAATGGCCGGCCTCGAACTTTCCATGCATCCTATTTCAAATGCATTAAATATTTCGAACAAGAACGGCATGAGGTCACGAACATGTGACCTTTATACATTCATCTAAGCTTAATTGAATTGGATTCTTGTCCATGTCATGCCAGTTTGTGTAAATAATATACGACCATATTGGCTCTACAAGCTTTTAGAATAGCTAACTAATATTGACCGATTCCCACCTCCAGAAGTTCTTAGACCTACGAAAACAAACATGCAATGACTTATCGTTTGCCATTACTAAAACCATCATGGAGCAAGTTCCAACTATTCTGTCGGCTTTCTTTTTATTGGCAGTATCTATTTCTACTGGTTTTGTTGTGGATTTGGACGACTTTAAGCATTGCATACTACATATAGTTGACTCGGATGCTGGCTTGAGCCCGAATAGCATTGACCTTGTCGAATACATTTCCACGTCTTACAAATATCATTTTCGGAGAATAACGCAGCTTCCCAGGGCTCGGTCACCCGAATTCGACTTCCCATTAACACCACCTAAACAAACTATTGATGTAAAGTGTTCAGTCAACATTCTTGTCCAAGCTAAGGGTCATTTTCTAAGGGAAGTCCGGACTATTTCGGTTCTCGTCTCCACGATCGGGATAATACTCTCATTCTGATTTTCGGAACAGACTTTGTGACAAAAAACCAGTTTCTTGTTAATCCGACTTCAATACCCATATTTTCACCGGTTATTGGTCTTGGCGTCTCTCAGAAAGATGTATACAAACTCAAGAGCTTGGAATTAATCTGCATGACATGCACACCATTCAATGTTTATACGAAGTTCGACCTCAACCCCGTAAATACCACAGTAAGGCTCAAGCATTTACGGGATCAGGTAGAGGGTATAAGGACACGATCCATGCAACCTATAATTGGAGTTGTCGTACCTCAGAGTGGACTTCGCGCATCATACGTTTCTAAGTACCCCAACAGCAGATGCCTTTATGACTACCGCAAACCAGGCAGATCCAGGATGAAAGTCGATGATTATTGCAGAGGGATACTCTTATTAATCGACAGTATTTCAGTACAGCTGAATTCAACGCTGAGATATTTTGATGAGCGCTATGCCCACGAGTACTCTTCCCACTAAACATTGAAATCCGTTGCGATATCTTTTTAACAACGACACACCGAGTTTACATCGAAGATCGACAAATCCGCTAAATTGATGCCGTTGCGCTGTCGTAACTACATAGCGACGTCGATACACGTCATAGTTAGAAAACGTATCGACTCGAGATATCGTTTCGATATCGCCACTCGATGGTATTAGGATATAGAGGTGGCGACATAGTTGCGAGCTGGCT
>VNWX01001903.1:0-13603 GCA_009869905.1 Ceratophysella communis | reverse complement strand
CGCTAGAGGTTTGATCTGACTCGCACGCCATAAGCCAATGTCATTGCCAAAAATGTTGAAACAATAAGAAGTTCAAGAGCATTTTACGAAATTCCCCAGCACTCATCCTCTCTTGAATACAGGCCGAGCACCTAGGCTCTACCTGATCTGACTATTAAAAGTGTATTAGCAATTAGCCAAGGCCCGGCGCCAGAACAGAACTTGTACAGCATCAGTACCGGTCTTCTTCTTTAGACGACGACGTGCGTCAAATAATGAAACATTTAATTCAACTCTGTATGGAATGTCAAGGTGCTGCTGTTCTGGGTCTATAATGTCCTTATTCATTTTAAATATTCTCTCAAAATCGTATTATTAATCCTATGATGCAATTACAACATTTATTAATCATTCTTATCTTATGAGCGATTGAGTAAACAAAACATAGACACGAGTCCAGTCCGGTACACAGTACACGTTTGCTGACAATGTTTTGCTGAAAACTAGAAGCCGGATATAACTATAGTAAACAAGGTAAGCTTTCTTTCGTGCGTGCGTACGTTAGTTTGGTAAAACACGTTAGTGTTAGTTGTTAGGCTTATACCTACGTAAGCACGAAATTTTCCAGGAGGGTTAACAGAACGACTTAAACCTGTTACAAACATGGTTTTAAGAGCGTTTTGTTTTAATTGATTTTTAGCGCTAACCTAGGCTTGGGTCCCAAAATGAATAATGCGTGCGAAATCCTATTGTTTAAAACTTTAGTCCCGCAGTGTTGACAAGGCATAGCGGAAATTTCGGCATCCTGAATCAATAGGAAGTTGGCAATTCTCAGTACTTGCCAAAAATACTGTAAATTATTTACTAGTTGTTTATTTTGTTTATTTACAGAAGCCAGTTTTCAGAATTTGCTGGCCTTGGTTGGTCAGGTTTGTTTAGTCGTGGCAAGCCTATTCACTCCAAATGCTAATTTGTATCGTATTGAGGGCGAGGACTCTGATGACGCCTGCTCAATCCAATCAACGCCTTGACTGGAAGCGCTAATGGCCTTTACCCAAGTGCTATTGTACTTTGTGCTCTGCTGGTAAATAACTAGCTGCTTCAATGTAATTTGATGTCAAGGTGTGGGCATGATGCATTTTATCGGGGTTTTTACATTCGTCATCCCATCTTCGCTTGTGTTTGTTTGTTTCTAAATCGTTCCATGAATCAGGAATTGAGGAGACGTTGTCGCCGAAGCGGGGTCGGGGACACATAAATCTGGAAAAAATTGGAGCTTTATGAGGACAAGGACAGGGCGACGGGCGAGGAGCAAGGAGCATCTTCACGAGATATCAGGGTCCGGTTTGGCTTGAGTCATGAAAAAATTTAATGTCTCTCTGCCTCACTCAAGATCAGCAATGCAAGGAAAATGAGGCGAAGTTCACTTAAGGCAAATGCTTGGAACTTGGAAAATGAATTAAATTACTCTGTCGTAAGCATTCAGCTTCAATGTCAACAAATAACAGGGTGAGAGTTGAGAGTGTCTCATACTCATTAAAGTAATGGGTAAATTATTATGGCATCGAACTGGAAATATTTGGCTGAATTCTTGGATTCCATCTTGGGGCTTTTCAAAGTCGACAGACACTGACGCATTATAAATACACACATTTTCAATTCCAGTAGCGGTGCCAGTTTGCAGTAGGAACATAAAAATTGTAGAATTTCCTTATATAGAATTCCAATGAACAAACATCAGCTTTGTGAAACGTTTTAGAATATTAGCTCATTTTCCTCTATTAAGTTGATGCATTTACAGCCATTGTATATTTCACAAAAATCGAGAATTTAAGGCTGTTTTACAAGACTGAATTTTGGCGGGAAATGTAGTGCTAGCGTATGCACACATATGGTGTCTATGGCTCCGGCTCAGGTCTATAAGCGGCAATGCAAGCGAAATATAGTGCAAACCATTTTTTATTATCGCAATTAGGACCCTAGATATATGCAGATCGTTATTTCATTTATTACGCGTCTTGCTGTAGAGCCTTAAATATGCATTTTGGACGTTGATTCCCATTAAAATATTAGCTGTCATATAGCAAACTACATTCGAAACTAAACAAGCTAAATAATTGTAATGATACTCGTATATTTCAACACAAAAATGCTGTTTTAAAGCATAAATGTCAACATTGAGCACGCGCTCGTAATTAATCAAACCGGCATTTGAGTGACTGCGATGGCATATCAAAATCATGAAAAAGTCGCTTGACTAATCTAAATGCTCTTCATGTCCTACCTAACTACTGTTTAAGAACAAGATCAGTGATCAGTGTCAGGTACGCACAAAAGCAAATATAATTCAGTCCACAGCACTCTTTTCCATGGTCATCTGCTCCAGGCTTATTAAAATTCTTGCTCTGATCCCAGCTCTTCTAAAAAAATGAAGGTCGACCCTATGTAGATTACTTAAAACAATGCATATGCGATGTTGATATGTTAATTACGGTGTGTAAATCTCATAACTGGTCCTGGGACTGAACGAATTACCATGAAACTATGGTCGGTAAGAGAACTGTTTAATTGCGGAATTTCCAATTCACTGAACTCGGAGCGTAGAATAATATTTTTGTAGTCAAGCCGAGACGAGTTTCGGAGCGTTCGTTCGTGGCATTTATAATATTGATTTTCTTAGTAATAGTATATAGTAAATGACGTGCTTCCAGTTATGCTAATAAAATATTTTCGTTTATTATGCATTGCGTGCAGCATTTTAAATATTTTTTGAATAATTTTTACTCGGAGATATATGCGGTAAATATTTAACAGGGATTAAGCAAGAATATTTGCAGTAGAGATCAGTTTTTGGCTAGCTAATAGATTCAACGCATTTTTGAACTATTTGCAACAATAAGTATACGATTTACAATAACTCAAAGCAAAGCCTCAAATCGGATCAACTGTAACGCCAAATTAAAAATGTACCTGAAATTTTGCACGAAAATCCCAATTTATTACGCGCGCAGTATTATTCCAAGAAACAAACAAATTATGATTCGAACATGATTCAATGTAATAGTATATAGTAAATGACGTGCTTCCAGTTATGCTAATAAAATATTTTCGTTTATTATGCATTGCGTGCAGCATTTCAAAAGTTTTTTGAATAATTTTTAGCCGAAGATATATGCGTTGATATTTGACAGGGCAAAATAAATGCTACTAAAAGGCTTCAATTGAGCAAGGATTATTGCAGCGGAGATTAGTTTTTGGCTAGCTAATAGATTCAACGCATTTGTGAACTATTTGCAACAAGAAGTATACGATTTACACTAACTCTAAGCAAAGGCTCAAATCGGATCAAATTAAGGCCAAATTAAAAATGTACCTCATATTTTACACGAAATTAAAAATGTACCTCATATTTTACATGAAAATCCCAATTTTATTACGCGCAGTATTATTCCAAGAAACAAACAAATTATGATTCGAACATGATTCAAGTCATGTACTGCAGATAAAAGTCAACACCATCGCCTGTATATTTCAATTTTAAGACTTGTCCCTTGAACTTTGTAACTCAAGATCAAAGAGCTGATTCATTGAAAATATTGGAATTTTTGTACCTATGTGTAATTGTTGGCGACACGAAGGGCAAGGCGCTGAGTTTGCAACATGCAATAACCCATGAATGACACACCACGTATAATAACTAAATACATACCTTGTTACCTTAGCATAATTAGCAGACGGTACCGAAACAATGAATGACGCAAACCTTCCTCGTCCAGCTCGTGTATTCGTTAGCGGAAAATAGTCAATAAATTACAATCACGCGACCTTGCAAGGTCCAGAGACCCTAACGAAGAACTGGAGCATGGTTCACAGTGTAACAGATTGACGCTGCTTCGCGTGACCAGCTCATTTTGATCGCCAGTTTTATACAGTAAATATTAGTTTAATAACCTGTAATGAGTTTAAAAACAAAATAACAAGATTCCAGCATGTTCCTGATTGTATTTTTTTTTTACAAATTGATCCTATCTCGTTCGACTAATTGGTTCAGGGTTAACAATTTATTCATTGGAATTTGGTATTACGACGTTCATCCATACGTAAGCAACACGCTAATATGGTCTGCCACGATTTGAGCAATGCATCAATAGTACTTTGGTAAATTAGGCATATCGACATTTTCGAATTCGAGCCCATGTAAAAGATTCTGGATCATTGGTAGCCTGAAAGGCATCCACTATTTTGCGGAGTCTATTTATAATTGATTAGTAAAATATGGATAGACTAAAGTGCTAGCTCGTAGGTGCCTAGGTATACGTATAGATAAGTTAAAATTATTATAAACAATGACCATTGAATAATTGATGACGATAGCAGCGTTCCACGAGACGCTGACGCCACTACTGATTGGATATTCTTATTACGTGAATGTCATTGATTTTAATGCATTAGAAGACGTCATGTCATGGCTTAACATCGCCTACGAATCCATATGTCATTACAAAATTATCGTCTAGAATTTGAATGACATATTTGTTCAAGAGGATGTGCAATGTCCAGCCAATGACATCATTAATCATAAAACCGTCATTCGTCCATGAAAGACAATGATTTTAATTAGAATATTAATTAAATCAAATGCCTGCGTATCCGCATACTGTGAATGACTAACTTCAAATTAGTTAATAATGTAATGTCATCAGCGTCGAACTGGAGTGATACGTTTGATCAGAAATACGTATAAAAAGAGTGGAAATCATCAAGGCCGGAATGACCACATACCAAGCAGTACAATAGCAGAGATTTCATGGAACATCGGTGAAGACAACACATAAATTAGACTTCTCTTGAGTTATTTATTTGAACTATATGAGAAATACATGGGCAGTATGAACTGGAGCTCCCATAAGGATAGTGAAGATTCCAAGATCAAACCCCTACCGCGAGAAATAATTGGAAATGGCAAAATAACAATAAAAAATTAGTCAAGGAACTTGTTGGGTCTGTTCAGGTCGAAGTATATGAGAATATTACGTAAGATCAAGCTCAAAAACAGATCCTCTGGCCAGCACGTCTTGATCTCAATCTCAAACCTAAGGTTTTTGGCATCTGGGTAAATGCCCTGTGAAGAGGAAAAGCTTTTTACAACCTAAAAGCATTTCTTAGATGATGATACGTATGATTGATAAGTGAGAGTAATGGTTTTTTTAAAGGAATTTTTGCAAATAACAGAAAAATGCGGATGCCGCAACATTTTGAGTAGTGGCTAAGTTTCAAGAGCATTTTTTTGTGGCAATATAAGTGTGGTCTACGGGATGTTGTGTAGATTGACTGGACACGACTACTGAGCAATTGTGCGATTGATGATGATTACCTGTTGTTGTAAGCGAATTGTGTATGAGATTATAATGACAGGCTTTTTACTACGTGCGTAATCTCGAGCTCAGTTGGGGTTTGGGCTGGGTTGTTTAATTCGAAAATGAGACTTATTAATTAGTTAAATGCGTGAATAGCTAAAATTTAATATTATTTGATTTAGGGGCAATTTAATTTTTTTTAAAATAATGCCGAAAACGTATGGCAATTTAAATTTTATTGCCTAATTCTTAGATGATTTTCAGGTTCCAATAACTATCGAGATCATTTACACGCAACTGGAGCGCTTCTATCAGGCAAAATCTGTGTTTAAAGGCACACATTTAAATGTACCAAAAGCAATATAGCGTACAACCACCTTTCATAAGCATTTTATTTGAACAATAGTGCCAGCCGTTTACTTTTCGCAACCTTGTTTTTTGCAACAATTGAACTCGAGTACTTATGATTTTATGATTTTTGCACATCTGCGGTAATCTGTGAGTGATGGGAAGGAAAGAGTTCCGTTATGTGTGAACAGCGAGCGGACATAGGCTGGAATCCATCTGTCAATCATTGGAACTCATACATGACCACGTACAAAAACAAAAGAATCTGGTTTTCGGCTTTTGTTCTTCCGCAATTTGAGAAAGGACTGACTGCTGCTACCGGGATGTGAAACTGGTTTAACTTTTACTTCTCATCTCCTACTGTACTTCACGGACTGCTATGCATTTCAAAACTGTAATTTACGGACTTCACCAAAATGACATCATCTTCCGTGAATATGCCAATCTCACTGGCTATTATGCCGTCTGCGGTTTAGAGAGTCGCCTTCTGGGTCGGGTTTGAGTTATGTAATGTAGATGGAATTTATATCCTGGTTATTTACTACCTGTCTGCCGGGATCTCAATAGACGGATCCGGGCAATAATGATACGCATAACAATTAAACTGTCGATGTGACTTCAATCAATGATGGGAACCAAATACTATAGTTTTCAGGCACAAAAAATGCACCCAGAAAGCCAGTTTAAATATATTTTGTTTCGTTTTGTAACACGAGATTTTTGAAACTTTTGATTGTTTTTAGGTAATACATCTACTATAAGAGAAACCAAACTTATTTTTGATTTACTGAATGAACTATTGTCGACGTTCAATAGAACCAATGGAGATGGAGATAGAGGGAGGACAGAATAAGAAAAGCGTTTGAGCAAATGGCGTTTAATGTCTATTTAGCCCAAATAAGGCACACCCAAAAAGCATACAATTTAAGTAACTACTGAACCTTCTAAACTTGTAAAATAACTACCGAAAAAATATAACAACATTTCCCGTGACTGTTGTTTAAATCGATGAATTGGTTGTTGATGCTCTAATTATCAGTTCTTATCAACACTGCTACAAATTATGAAATCTCGCTAATGCAGGTAGAAGCATGTATAAGAGTCGTCCTAAAGCGGTTTCATTTATATTTCGAACAATTATGACATTTTGGCAAGCCATGCTTGCAAATGGGTTCATCGCACTTCTGCTGATACTAATTGTGAATTGTAATTGCAGCAGTGGCCCGTTTCAATAATCTATTTTTTAGAACAAACCTGTATTGAATTTAACCGAATTTCTTACCGTGCATATCCACATAACCGCCTTGGGTTTCTAATTTTTCCAAGCAAGAATTTTGTCCGAAAAAATTATAAAATCACCCTCTGGGCTTTTATTTTAGCATGAGCGTTTAGTATTTCAAATATAGAAAATAGGAAAAGGTTGAAAAATTTAAACTATAGAAAAAACATATTTTCTTTAATCAGATAAATATCATATCTATCTCTGATTTCCTTTGCTTCATTATTTGTAACCTGCCTTCTGTGCCCCGTCCAATTTTAAAGCTAAGTAGATCGAAATTCGACAATAAATGACTTTAGATGATGATTTCCATTCCACCTACTAAGGTTTGCTTGATAAACACTGTGAATATGGCTGACGACTGTCCATTTTAACAGTCAAAAATCAAATGCTCATGTTTTAAAGCTTAAGCTAAGATGGTTCATGCTCCATGCTCATGACAGATAAGTACAGAAACAACCGATTTAAAAACCAGGTTATGGCAGATATAAAAATAGCTAACAGCTCTACAATACACGTATTAAAAACCAATGGGCCGCTAATTTTACATGGGCTTTTATTGTTTCAAATATCTTCGGTGTTATGGTGGTATTATAAGCCCAAGACTTTCATAGAGATTCATAAAATTCGACTACTTTTAAGTTCAGTTATGTATCTGCGTTAATTAACTTCTAGGAGCAATACTTTTTAGTGTTTCTAATCTCCGGAGGTAAATTAGGGCTCGTAAGTTCATAATAATCTGCATCAATACGAATAAAAGGCAGTTGACTGATACATGCTAATGGCCGTAAGTCAATGGTGCTCTCAGTGAGACAAGCTTTTCTTTCCCTAGACTGATCTGAAAAATATTGACCCTAAAAATTCAAAGGGAAATGACCCTATCTAATAAGAAATGTACTTACTTGCACTTAAATATATCCATACCAACTAAAATTAATATAGGAATAACTTTTGTATAGACATGTAGGACATTTATGACTATCAGCAGAAAGAACGAAAGAAAGAACCTCTGCAAAGCCTTTTTAGTTTGACAACTTTCAGAGTTAAGTTCATAGCATAGAAAGCAGCTCTATATTGAGACAATTAGACGTTGTAAGAAGACCGCACACGACGATTGATTGATTCCATTCAAATTTTGTCGGCACACTCTATGTACTACAGAGGAACAAACCCACACACGTCGCCGTCGCCGTTTCGATTGTGCATCTCGTCGTTCGTAGAACTTTCATCGTTATTCTGCTTAGCGGCTACTAGATTGAAGCGTTTTCTTCCTGAGAACGCGACGACGCCTCGGAGCTGTTCATTTTTAATTTTTGATTCCGATCGACAAATCTGCGTCGATCGGACGTCTGCTCTGCTGTGAAGCTGGTTTTATTACAAGTCGTCGATCTTTCGGTTTTGACCAGCTGTCTGTCAATCCGTGAGTTTTATATGACGTCGTGATTTCGTGATGGCGAGCATGCGACCTGGTCCTGGTACGTCTGCAGCGTCGTCGTCGTCGGCAGCTCCTGTTGTTGGTGCGCATGACTGGAGACGGTTGATCGGGAGCGGGAGCGCCTTAACTCAGCGCCTCGGGCATATTTTAAATACCGGGAAATTCAGTGATGCGTCCCTTCATCGTTGGTAATGAGAGCAGGGAGTTCAAGGTTCATCAAGTCATTCTGCGTACTGGTTCTAAGGTCTTCGATGACCTTTTCAATGCTCACCCTGGTGAAACGCGATTTCAATTTCCGGATACTAGTACCCGAGAATGCAAGTTCTTGCTCCAGGTAGGTATTTAATATTTCTGGTATAAGCCATTGATTTGTACTCGAATATGGTGTATTTATGCATGTATACATATACTATATCCTCCACGTATCTGGAAGCTGTTTAGCCTAACAGCCTAAACATGCTTTGTCGACCTAGATCCCAGAGATACGTTGTTGTTGTGTATCTGATTTCCACGTATCGTGGTTATGTATCCTTATTGTAAGATACGATGGGATGGAAACGGTTTGAACCTCAGCTGCTTGGCATACAATTGACCGACCATTAATTTCGGTTTCAGTATCTCTACACTGGAGACGTTACTGAGGCTGAAACTGCAAGCGTATCTGCATTGCTAGAATATCTACGGATTGCTGCAAAGTTTGGGATTTTGGATACTAGTTGGCATGTGCGGGGACATAATTGGTAAGAGACTAACTGAGCACAATATAGTCAAAATTTATCACCAAGTCATCAAGTATGGAGATGCTGGACTGAAGGAAGTGACTCTCAAAGCCATTTGCAAGTAAGTAGGCATTTTGGTTTTCATTTAAATAGCTCCAATTCCCAACGCATCGTTGACCAACGATCTATGTGAAAGTAATATTGTTTCCAGGTATGGATACCAGGTCATCAGCTCTGGTCGTTTTATGGAATTCAGTGCTGAACAATTGCGAGCAATTCTGGCAAGGGATGATTTTGCCGTTCCTGACGAAAGTTTATTGTTCGAGGCACTCGTAAAGTAAGTTTTGCGTAAATACTTTCACCACACTTGGCATTTGGTGTACAGTGTGTTATCTAAAGATTTCTATTAATTCAAACAAGGTGGGGTCAGGCTATTTGTCAGTGCGATGATCCTCGGGGAGATGGTACGCAGTTACGTACCATTCTGGAACAAGATGGGCTCTTGTCCTTGATTCGCTTCCCCACAATGGACACCACCGATTTTACCCTTAAGGTCGCTTCTACTGGGATTTTGCAAACTAACGAAATCGTATCGATCATGATGCGCAAAAACGTTGCTAATGTTTACAGGTAAGCACCAATAAGTTAAAACACTAATTTTCGATTGTTCTAAAAATTAATTTTCTGAGCTTTTCACAGATCAAATATTCCTTTAAGTGCCTTTAACGGGTCGCCAAGAGTCCCTTATGTCCCGAAGGGTCAGGAGTTGGTGTTGATTAGATTGACCAAATTTGGAGGACGTATGCCGTTTATGGATCTCAGCACAAACGAGATCATTGAGCAGCCTCATATTCCTCATACAGACTTGGAACAGTGCCTTAAGTAAACGGGTTAATCTTAATCCAGAACAAATATCGGCAGGGCGAAATGTAAACTTGACGTTTCGTTCGATATTTCACAGGTTCAAGCCAAGCATGCCGATTTGGATCACAAGCGTCGGAGTCAACAGTACGTATTCACCTCTGAAAGCTTCGTGGCTGTATTCTTCGGACATCATTTCTGTTCTAGTTGAAATCAAGGACGTGAATCAACAACTCATTGCTGCTGAAACCGAGCATATTTTGCAAGTTCGAAAACGGACTTCCGATGTGTACCATGTACGGTTTCAACCTGTGTACCTTCGTCGAGATCAGTGGTACAGCATTTCCTACAGGACTGTTTCCGTGAGTCATGCTTTTGCTCCATGTTTTCTCGGAAATAATAGACACCGCATAGCCTTTGGCTTTGTTTTAAAAATAAATGTATGCCCGTATTATTTGGAATGCATGTTTTAGGGAAAATTCTTTGCAAATAAATATATGGATGCTCGTGAGGACACAACAATTGGCTACAGATTGACCGGTGGAGGATACAATGAATTTGTGAAGTTTGAATTTCAAAATGCCGACAATCCTCAATATACGGGAGTAAGCCAGGGTTTCATTCCAGAAATTGGTTTGATGATTGAGTGAATTGCTACTACCTGAAGACTCTTCAGTGACCTGCTCACATTTTTCTAATACAATTTTCAAGGAGTTAGTGTTCTTGATTATTCCTGACCTTCTATATGCCATCTATTTTGGTAATTAATTAATTTTGTGAGGCAAAAGACTTACATTAACAGCCGTTATTTAGGAGTATAATATATTTTGGTGAGCAAATCAGAATTTTGCTGATTTTGCTGAATCCATTGACTTAGCAGTGCAAATGTGTCGACATTCAAATCAATTTGTGTCATTATTCGTTAATATTGTTTGTAGTTGAGTGGAGCTCATGCTATACGTCTATAATTAACAAAAGGCCGCTTCTGCTATCATCTCTTTGTAATAATTAAATAAAAATATGAGTCCTGTGCCTGTGAGAGTTAAAATACTGAACGTGTATTTTGACACTCTGAGCTGAACTCTGGCTTTTCTGTTGTAATTAGAAACCTCAATCGCAGCGTCCAAGCTAAATTCCTTCATGATTCGTACTTCTAAGAAATCCAAGAATGAGCGGCGAAGGAAAAGGTCATTCATTAGTACTCCTCGTCAGCACGTTATTATCAACTACGGCCATAAACAATGGATAGACATTCAAAATAGCTGCATGTAAAATTGGCACTATTGTGTATTGTGTCTCGTCTGCGTCCGTCCATCGGGCATCGAAGTAAATACATCGGTATATCTGATTCCATGCATAGACTTTTTAGAAGCAATATTCATTGTGCTGCACAGCAAAGGACAATTGCTAAAAAAAATATCGCACTCTCGCCGCTTCGTTGAGTAAGAAAGCATTGAACAGGAGGCCTTGCCTTCGTAGCTGCTGTTCTCAGTGTACTTTTTTCTGGCGTCTCTTTCTAACGACTGCAATCGAAAGCCCAAGGACTCACTACTGCTGTCTCAGGTCCACAGAAGTATTGAATTTATTACATAATTAGTCCTTTCAAATCACTTGTCTCGGGATCGGTTAGGCTGGAGCAGGTTTTTATCTGCTTCTATTAAAGCTACTTAGGTTAAATAGTTGATATAAACAAATCACGTTTGACCCGACCCTAGGCTAGCATAGCAGATTTCGTATTACGTAAATGTTATTTTGAAATGGCAAAAATCATGCACTAAAAGCACATGCCAATTTGTTTCAGTTACAATTAATAATGCGGGTACGGTAAGGTAAGGAATAGCCCACACATGGTAAACACCAATGGAGAAAGCATGAATGAAGTAAACACCCCATGGTAAACACCCACAGTAAATAGATTGCAAGGCGCCGCCGCGGTAAACACCAATATACTTGGTTTGGTTAAATTCTCCCTGCGTGCACTTCGGGCACTTGGGAGAATCTAACTTGACCTTGATCGAATTAAAGAAAAATCCTCCGCGTAACCTAACCTTGAGGGGGCTACACCTTGTCGCAGCAATTTTCGTAACCTAACCTTGCGAAACCAATGCTTCTTTATACAAGTACTGATTCCCAAGATAACACTGGTGTTTACCATTGCACAGGTGATCACTATTGGTGCTTACCATATGTGGGCTATTCCTTACCGTAACCAAAAATTGTACCCACAGGGTAAAACTTAATCCGTAGCGTCTTTATCTGCTGCAATGCCTGGTAGCCAATTGTACAAAGCGGGAATCCGAATCCGGGCACACCTTGTCCATCACGCTTTCTCCTCCCTTCAGGATCATAACTACTCCTCCAGGTAAGTAGAATTTACTAATAATTATTACCTCATTACTCACTATAGGTTCTGGACTTGTTTGGCGGAAAGCCTAAAAATTTTCCTGCAAAAACCTCTAGAGAAATACAAAATCATTTCATTATTTCAAGCTCCAAATTCTAGCACATATCTGTAAACTACATAGGAATAAACTTGTATCAAACAAACTTGCGCCGCGCACTGCAATACCTTAATAGGTATGCGTAGCCCCTTAACAGAAATTTGTCTATCTCTAACCTCTATTCCACAGGCTCCGCTCTGATGTATCCAAAGATCATGACCATACATATTCCAAACCGCCATGCGAGGGCGATGTTGTAATAATGGCGGCTCGTGCTCGAGTAAGGGCTCTAAAAATGCCCAAGCGACAAGGGTCTAAAGGTAAAGTTTCGAATCATTTGATTGGAATTCTTTCGATGTATCGGTCTGATCAGGTCAAGTCAAAAGCTGTTTTTAAATAGCCGGGAACGGACTTAAAGCTCGCAATGAGCAGGAGACACGACCTCTTTCAAAAATATTTTGGATGACCAAGGAAGATGTAATTAATCTTCCTCTTGAGGAATTCAACAAGCGTCTTTTCAAATACGAGCTCACGAAAGCACAGATCTCCGTTTTCCGTGCTGTTCGACGTCGTGGAAAGAACATGGTACTTTGAAGGCATTCATCTGAAAACCAGTACTTAAGTGCATCTATGTCTACTGTCTACTGATTTTTGGTTCCTGTGCGTATTCCAGCTTGCTGCTCGAATTTCACGTAAGCGAAAATTGAATCAAGCTGAAGGTAATGAGTTATCTAGTGAAGTGAGTCCTATCGGTCAACGCAAGAAGCACCTGATGAATGAGCAGAAAGCTATAACTGCACGTCGGAATACGTTGAAAGCTAAATACGCTTTACTCTACAGCCACGTTTTTCGGGTAAAACTTCAACAAATTTCTGTATAGTACTTATTCATTTGTTTCCAATTTTATATTGTGACTTGCAAAACAATACCTGTTGTTTGGCAAACGTTTTTGGCATTCAAAAAATACAAAAATTTGAACCAATTTATGCTTAACAAGAATTATTTCGGGGTTAGTTAGGTTAGGCTTTACGCAGCTCTGACTTGCGCTTATCGTTTCTGAAATAAAGCTTTCCTGAACCTGACCCAACTCATCCCGCGAGGTAATTCTTTTGGAACAATAAAACTTTCATACTATTTTCAAGCGTAATTCAGTTGCTGTTGTTCTTATAGGTGTTAAGCAATTC